>CM044006.1:49401419-49421419 GCA_024085815.1 Flaveria linearis
TCAGAGGGTTTAGTTATCAAGGGAAGGCCTGAATTGAGAAACCACAAGTTTAGATCAGGGGCTAGATCCAAGTCAAGAACAAAGAGAAGATGCTTTGTCTATCAGTCTAAAAAGCACCTCAAGAAGGACTATCCCAAAATGTTTAAAAAGAAGAAGGGATAATTAAACCAAGCTAAGAATATTAGAGGTCATTCATCAAATGCTAGATCAGAAGGATATGATAGTTCAGTTATGTTATCAATGTCTAAATCATAGTGAGGATCAGATATTGGACTTTGGGTGTTCTTATCATATAACAACAAAGAGGGAGTACTTTTAGGAGTTAAAGGAATGATCCCTTATGGTGGTGCAACTAGGTGATGATAGGACGTATAGTACTCAGGGCTTAGGAACTGTTGTATTAAAATTAGTAAATGGAACTAAGGCTACTCTATCAGATATGAGGTATATTCCCAGTCTAAAAAGAAACTTGATCTCTCTTGGTATATTTGAAGGAAGTGGTCATGCAGTGAATTTAAAGAATAGGAAGGCAAAGGTAGTTATAGCTTCCTTGTGTTCGTTGTCTGGCACAAGAAAAAGTAACACTACTTATGTGCTAGATGGAAAAGTAGAAATAGGGGCTGCAAATGATGCTCAAGTTAAAGAGGTATCTACAACCTTGATGTGGCATAAGAGACATGGTCATATAAGCACTCAGGGTTTAAAGGAATTAAACAAGCAACAGTTGTTGGGGGACTTAAGGTCACATGTGTCACACCCCGGCCCCAGAGGGGTGACATAACGATTAGTAATCAACAACCAAACGCAGCTGAAAACCAAACGCTTTATTACATATCATCTTATAAAATTTACAAGTCTAGGTAATAGAGTTCTCATGGAAGTCTCAAAGGAAGCAACTGTTGTTGCTATTTGCACCAAGCTAAAAGGCCTATACATGACAAAGTCCCTCGCCAATATGAAATATCTGAAGAAGAGGTCGTACACATTGCACATGGCCCCTGGTAAGTCTCTTGAGGATCATACTAACGAATTCAATAAGTTGATTCTTGATCATAGGAATATTAAGGTGGAGCTCGAGGATAAAGATAAGGAAATCATCTTCTTGTCATCTTTGCCTCAAATGTATGAACATTTTGTAGACATATTAATGTTTGGACAAGATACTCTATCGATAGATGAAGTTACTACTGCCATGACTTCAAAGGAGTTGCAAAAGAAGTTTGAGATCAAAGATGAATCATCAGAGGGCTTAGTTGTCAGGGGAAGGCCTGAATTGAGAAACTACAAGTTTAGATCAGGGGCTAGATCCAAGTCAAGAACAAAGAGAAGATGCTTTGTCTATCGGTCTGAAAAGCACCTTAAGAAGGACTATCCGAAAGGTTTAAAAGAAGAAGGGATAAAAAAGAAGAAGGGATGATTAAACCAAGCTAAGAATATTAGAGGTCATTCATCAAATGTTAGATCAGAAGAATATGATAGTTCAGTTGTTTTTATCAATGTCTAGATCATAGTGAGGATCAGATATTGGACTTTGGGTGTTCTTATCATATAACAACAAAGAGGGAGTACTTTTAGGAGTTAAATGAATGGTCCCTTATGGTGGTGCAACTAGGTGATGATAGGACATGTAGTTCTCAGGGCTTGGGAACTGTTGTATTAAAATTAGTAAATGGAACTAAGGCTACTCTATCAGATGTGAGGTATATTCCCAGTCTAAAAAGAAACTTGATCTCTCTTGGTATATTTGAAGGAAGTGGTCATGCAGTGAATCTAAAGAATAGGAAGGCAAAGATAGTTATAGCTTCCTTGTCTTTGTTGTCTGGCATAAGAAAAAGTAACAATACTTATGTGCTAGATGGAAAAGTAGAAATAGGGGCTGCAAATGATGCTCAAGTTAAAGAGGTATCTACAGCCTTGATGTGGCATAAGAGACTTGGTCACATAAGCACTCAGGGTTTAAAGGAATTAAACAAGCAACAGCTATTGGGGGACTTATGGTCACATGTGTCACACCCTGGGCCCCGATGGGCGGGACATAACGATTAGTAATCAACAACCAAACGCAGCGGAAAACCAAACGCTTTATTACATAACATCTTACAAGATTTACACTGGATATTTACTTGATTCTAATACATAAGTACCCCAATTCACAATTTAAAGGTATCATTATTAGGTCCTTGATCAATCATTACTTGAGTCTTTTGTATCTAGGGCTTTTAGGCTCAACTTTTGCCTTCTACAACTACCCTCAACTCTTGCTTCGGCTTTAGATCTCTTTATGGCTTATCTAATTCTCTAGTTGTACATGAAAGACATGCTTAAAAGATTTTGTGTCAACATAAAGTTGGTGAGTTTAAGTGCTTAAAGTTTAAAAACAAAAGGCTCTTTAGAATCCATTAGTTGACATTAAAAAAAACATAAGTATCATTGTTGTAGAGTCAGAATCAACCCTACACTCAGTCCCGGCTTGCCTCTTCTAAAGTTATGTTATACGGGTTAACCCCAAAGAGAGAACTGAGCCTCAAAAACAGTGTACCATACCTACCGGATGGTTCAACATAGTATCTTATCAAACCTGTTACTTGCCACAAACGACCCCATAGGATCTCAGTGGGGTACCCTTCCTACATGGAAGAAACTATGTGTGGGGGATTCCCAAAGTAGATCTACCCATATAAAACAAGCAGTTCATAAAAGAATTAATGATTGTGATACAAGTATAAGCAGGTATCAACATTAACCACAACATACAAGTATCATAGAATATCACATTTAATAGTTTCAGTTCAAACAGAGCATGCTTCATCCCCAAAAAAATAGTAAAAAGGGGACACTAGAACTCACCTGGTATCCTTATCTAGATTCTGAGCTCGGTATAGAGTGAAGAGCTCCAACAATGCCATCCTAATTTGTACATATAAGATTTATGTGTTTAGCATTAGCGCGAAGTTGTTATAAGCGTGCGATTGAGCTCTTTAGTTATCTTAAAGTTGGTGATTAGTATCCTTGTTGTATCTTAGCTTTTGTACAAGTATTTGTTGCCACGTACTAATTTGTGTATGATAGGTTAATTAATGTTCTTATTCGAGAAATGATTCTTAGTATGATAATTGCAGCTATAGTCGGTTGATATTAATAATAATAACTAGATAAAATGTATTTTCATAATTTATACTTGCGTCGTCAGTATTCATTATATCTAAAGTCTTGCGTGAAACTTTATTATTAATTTGATAATAATTATTTTAAATAATGATAATCGTTAAAATATCAACAACGGTATTAATATTAACATTTGTATCTAGTTAAGTACCTATAAATTTGTACATATGGGAGAGTGTTATACCACCACATGTACACATATATGTGCATGTGTATATATACATATATATTTATGTATTGTAATTTTAAAATTATTAATAACTACGTACATGTTCAAATATGAGTTATATTATTATTAACATGTTATAGTTAATCTTATATTGTAATAATTCATATTTTATCTTGATCGGTTCTTAGTAACTATTATTTGATACATATGTCTCGTGTATTAACTAACTATTTTAAATCAAACAATTATATCCAGTGGCGTTCATTTTCATCCTTATAATTTATGTATTTTATAATTAGAGCTCAAATTAAACACGTGCAAATTACAATTAAATTTTAATTAAGTGATGCGTGAGATTATACCTTTCACTCGGTTATTTACTCTAACCCACTCGTATTCGTCTCGATCTAATCGCGTTCACGTTCCGTTGACTGCCCGTTGACCAGGTTTGACCATCAGCTTAGATCAAGGCTTAACCTAGTCAAAACACACTAGAATTATATACAAACCCTTCTACATTGTTATCTCATAACCAAACGCAATTATAACCGCAACATATGTTACCATACATCTCGGTTATGACTTTTACCACCAATATCCACCACATGCAGCCATTGTCCACCATGAACCGCCTTTGGTCGCCGCCAGAACCTCCTGGTCGGCTAGAATCCTTTCCGGAAATAACCCAATGTCACCAAATCCCACAGATCTTGTCTAGAATCTAACATGCAACCATAAGAGCAGCCTTAGATCACCACCACTAGCCTTTACCAACATCATCACCTTCGGTTTACACCTCCACCACCAAACACCCACCATCACGGTCACTTACCAACATCACTACCATCACCAAACCTCAAAAACATCGTGGCAACCACCATAACTACAATCAACAACCGCACCCCACACAGCTGCCATCACTAACTTCGGCTTGCACCACTGGCCGACACCGAACACACGCCAGCCTTCATAGCCACGACCAACACCACCCTCGTCACCTGAACAGAACCAAACACCATAACCGCAGCTAAAAATCACCACCAACTCAACCACAGCCAACATCTACTACCACAATTTCCATAATCATCGGTCACCAACACACAACTGCCAACCGCAACTAACAACGCCGGACAGCACCCTCGCCGGAACCCTAACCACCGCCACCTTCATCCGCCAATATCTTCAACACCGCCGTAAATTAGGGGAAGCAGCTACTACCATTATAAAGAGCTCGTGGAGGGGAAGAAGACCATGTGTGGCACTTGCTTCCACTCATCGGTTCCGGTGGCAAGAACCCTTGCCGCCACCACCCTCTCTCCCCCATATCTCTACCATCATTGCATTTCATAGAAAACTAACACCACCATTGGATTCAGGGGGTCGATATTAGTGGGGGTGGGCAGAGACCTCACCGGAAACAGCCACGGCTCCGTCATCCGCCGCCACAGCTCCGCCGCGGAGTTTTCAGTTCTGGCGGTTGCGGCTTGTGCAGCACTTGGGAGCATTTTTCTTGTTTTATAGTTTGAAAAATAGGGAAATGGTGGAATGTTAGGCTTATATACTTAGGGTTCCTAAATGGGTTTTCTTCAGATATCACGTATACGCTCTGTCCTCTTCATTAACATGTGTCACCTAGAGTCTTTCGGGTCAAATATCGCCTAATTAATCCTATAATATATATATTTAATTACTAAGGCTTGAATCAAACGACCGAGTTTGTTTATCGACAAACTCTCGGGTTTGACTAAAGTTCAAGCCGGTACACGTGTCAATCGCGTCTCCAAACGCATTCGATCAGACTAAACGCATCCCTCTCTAATTTAGGCTATTATAATAAATATAGTAACTAAATAATATATTTATGATATTTTAGGACTCGGTTTGACGTGTCGGATGCCGGTTCATGCCGGTGCAACTAGTATTCGCGTCTCGCGCACTTTTCTTAGTTAATTATGCACGTTTGATGTAGAATATTTTAGCTAGCTTTATTTTCAATATGTATCATGATTAATAATGATTTTTATAGGATTTAAAGCCATTATAAGGTAATTCTGATAAAAATCAGATGCTGGTACGCACTAAATTACCGAACTTTACCCGGTGTGGGTTTTATATTTGTTTATTAGTTTGGATCTTCCTATATTTACTCCGAATCATATAACATTTCATTATTTTATGTTCACTTATTTATTTGGATCGTAAACATGTATTGGGCCTTAGATGGGCCTCGTTTATAAGTTCAGGCCCGTACGGGCTTTTATTGGGCCTAAACTGCTAGTTTCCTCTCCAAGTTTTCTTTCGTAAGTCCAAATCAATCCAGACCTTTATTGGGTCTTATAATGCTTTAAAGTTTCTATTTGGGCTGAATTTCTAGAGTGTTACAACATGACACTGGACTCTATGAAAATTTTATAATTGGGAAGGCATATAGGGTGAGATTTGGGAAAGGAATTCATTCCACAAAAGGAACTCTAGATTATATGCGTGCAAATATATGGGGTCCTGCTAGAACTAAGTTAGTGAAAGGTGCTAGATATTTCTTGTCCCTGATAGATGATTATTCTCGAAGAGTATGGGTGTTTAGCTTAAAACACAAGGATGATACATTTGAAAAGTTCAAGGACTAGAAAGTATTGGTGGGACGTTACAAGGCATCTCACTGTGGTGGGAACTCCCCAGCAAAATGGTCTCGCGAAGAGAATGAATAGGACTCTACTCAACAAGTTAAGATGTTTATTGTTTGACTCTAGAATGCCAAAGCAGTTTTGGACTGAAGCACTGAATATAGTTGCACTCCTTGGGAACATGTCCATATCTAGTGCTATTGGAATGAAGACCTCATTTGAAATGTGGTCAGGTAGCCTTCTGACTATAGTAGATTAAAGGTGTTTTGTTCACTTGCTTATGATTATGTGAATAAGGGAAAGCTGAAACCTAGAGCTATGAAATATGTGGTTTTAGGCCATCCTGGAGGTGTTAAGAGGTATAGACTATGTTCAAGGAAGATGTGATGTACAAGATCAAAGAGGGCTTGTAGAGTGGACAATTCCTAAAGGAACAAGGCCAGACTTATGGCAAAAGGTTTTACTCAACATGAGGGAATGGACTATAATGAAAATTTCTCACCTATGGTCAAGAATTCATCTATCCAAGTTATTCTAGCTTTGACTATTCTACATGATTTAGAATTGGAGCAACTTGATGTGAAGACTACCTTTTTACATGGAAGTTTAGAGGAAAAGATATAAATGAAACAACTAACTAGTTTGAGGTAAAAGGGTAAGAGCATAAACTGTGTTTATTACAAAGGTCACTCTATGGTTTAAATAGGGGTCCTAGATAGTGGAACGAAAGGTTTGATGAGTATGTGGTCTTTCGAGGTTTTGTTAGAAGCTCTTATGATGCTTGTGTCTATTTCAGGGAGGCCCTGGGTGGTAGGTATATTTACCTTTTATTGTATGTTGATGATACGCTAGTTGCTAGCAAAAGTTTGATATTGAGGCAACTAAAGCATTACTGATGAAAGATTTTGACATGAAGGATCTTCGGGGGGCTAAGAAGATCCTAGGGATGGAAATTACATGAGATAGAAAGGTGGGTGAGTTGAGGTTGTCAGAAAGTGGTTATGTTGAAAAAGTGTTGTCTAATTTATATGTGAGTCCGTGTAAGTTGGTTGTAACACCTTTGGCTCAACATTTCAAGTTGTCTTTGGAAGACAATCCAAATTCAACCTAAGAAGAAGCGCAGGTGCTTAATGTGCCTTATGCTAGAGCTATGGTGAGCTTGATGTATTTGATGGCATGTATCAGACCATATATTAACAATATGATTAGTTTGTTAGTAGATACTTGAGCAAGCCTGGGAAAAGACACTAGGAAGCTATCAAGTGGGTGCTTCGATATCTAAATAGCATAAGGATGGGGTGGTGTTTAGAAACTTGCTCAGTTCAGAGTATACTATTGCAATATATGTTGATATAAATTCTGGTAAAGATTCGGATAAAGGCAGGGTGTCACTGGTTATGGGTTCACAGTGTGTGGTAGTTTGGTTAGTTGGAATTCTACTCTACAGCATGTGGTTGCTTTGTCCCAACTAAGGTAGAGTATGTTGCTCTCACTAAACCTATCAAGGAAGCCTTGTGGCTTAAAAGGTTTGTGTCTAAACTAGGTGTTTCTATTCAAGATGCAGTTGTATGGTGAGATAATCAGGATGCCATTAACTTGTCAAATAATCTAATTACAGGACCAGTACAGGGGAGCAATACAATAGTTCACATGGTTAGAGAGACTTGAACACCTAATAGATCAAATACGGAACCGGCTAAATAAAAGAAAGAATAAATGTAAATAACACAAGCAGAACACAAGTAAATGGTTTTCAAGAATGATGTATATTGCTCTCAAGTGTTTTACAAATGTTACAAGCCTTAGTCCTAAGGACTGGTATCTGAGATACTTTATACTACATCCTACAGCCAGCCATACTTTGAAGGTCAGCTGGAACACTAATCTAGACAACAAGATCAATGTAAAGTCAAAAGGCAGATTGCTTTTTGCTAGTGACTATAACATGTCATAGCTCACATCCTTATCTATTATAAAAAGGATAAAAGTACAAAGTAGAAAGTTACACACTTTAAGACCTTAATCTACAGCTGACAAAAGTATGGAGATATCAGTTTTCAAAGATGGCAGCAGAAAGTTGTTCAACTTTTGTCAAAAGCATGTCAGAGAAAGCATGTCTTCTCTCTCTTCAAAAGAAATCAGAGTCTTGGCTTTGAAAGACTTATTCTTGAAGCTTCAGAAGAGTTCATCTTTGGCTTCAAAAGAAATGGTCTTTTGGCTTCGGAAGATTGGACACTTAGTGAATTTCTTTATGTTTTGTCAAATCTTCCAAAGTAACTTCCTTTGTACTTCAGTGTGCATGCTAAGAGCTTTTTGGTTGTATCAGCCTCTAAGTTAATTCTTACAAACTCCCCCTAGGCTGATGATACCAAAACTTGAGAATAAATTTGAGTCTTGATCTTCATCTATTGACAGTACTCATTAGAATCAAGACCACTCCCTTCTTAATTAATTGGTCAGGATTCCTCAGACTCTCAAAGTATCTTCTCATATCAAAGAGATCATGCAGAGGAAGGTGAAGCATGTTTTTTCAAAAGTATACATCTTAACCCATTGATCTCTAGTGATATACCATCAGTCTAGGTTTGTAGCAAATGCCTAAGACAAGATGGGTCTCTCAGTAGCAATAGGCTCTACTTGAAATAGAGTTGGTTGAGAAAACTCTTCTTGATCACCCACATGATGTTCTGACCCATCCTAAGGTGCAGAGCTGGATGCCTTGGATATCTTCTTCTTCTTGTCCCTTCTTATGGCCATCCTTTTCCTCTTTCTATACTTTAACTGAGAAGGTTAGTCTTGAGTACCAGATGCTCCTTCTTTATCCTTCTCAATTGGGTCCTTTTCCTTCACAGGTTCAGAAGAGAAAGTTTAGGACACTTCTGTGGGTCAGGATATGAAGTTGGCTGTGATTCAGTACTAGGCCCAGGTGGTGTTGTCTCTGGGGTTCAACCTTGATCTTAGCTTCAGATGCAGCCTGACTGGTGAGAGAATACAAGTCTACCAGTTCACCCTCTTAATCATCTTCCTGATCACTCTAATTTGCTCATCAATGGTGGATAGAGACATTGGACCAAGTCTCCTTCTAGAGAACCCATACAACTTCAAGAAGGTTACCATCTTTAGTCTATCAACAGACTTCTTCTGATTGGATCGGATGGTGGCTCTTGACTTAGCAGCCTCTTCCCTCATCTTCTTTTTAGCATCTTTCTTTTCTTTTAACACTTCTTGCTCAAGCTGCTGGAGGTACTCAAACTTAATGTACTCATATGACAAGGGAAGTAAATATGTTCCTAATAGAGACATGTGGCACTCAGGTAGGTTATCATATTTTGTCTATCTTATTCCTTACCTACCTGAGTTTATTGTTCAATAGCCACATCCTATACTTTAGGGCTTTCTTGAATTGGAGAAAGGACATGGGCTTTATACAGCCTTTTTCTTTTCCTTCTTCCTTAATCTTGAGGAGCAACTCTGCAGCCTCAGCCTCCTTCCTCTCTTTTGACACTTTAGTGTTAGCTAGTTCATTTAGCTCATCTAAGGGAAGAAAGATGATTTCATTGATGTTGTAGTTTCTAGACCCAAAATAGTTCCATCTGGCTACGCTTCCTGAGTGTTTGGGCTATAGGGCGGTCCTAATTGCAACTTGCATAAAGCTTGGGGTCTCACTTTTTCTCTCTCCTTGCCTTCCTCTTCCTATCCTTTTTCTCCTCCTCAATCTCCTCAGAGGTCATGATCCTCTTTGCTTTATCAGTCACCAGCATGTGTGACTTAGGGTCGAGGGAGCTTTGGCCTTCATCACTTGGAACAACACTTGTGCTCTGGTAAGGCAGAGGCTATGAGACACCTCTACGAGCTGGTGTCTCACTGAGGGTACTAGGTGCTAAAGTAGTTCATGTCTCAAGGTTCACAGGTTCAACTGCTAGGCCTTCAACTAAGGTTTCCCTTCGAAGCTAATCTGAGGGTCTGTCTTAATATCTAGTTAAGCAACATATTTACATGATAGCTTTTGTCTATATAGTTGGATCTCTTGAACTCTTCAAGCACTCTCAGTTGAATCCTCTAAGTTAACCTTTCAGCTTGCTTGTTATTACTTGGGTTGGCAAGTGGCAGGTCAACTAAAGGAAAACTCTCATATTATCTCAAGGTTTGAAAATTGAAGACTTCTTATTGCCCCTGAGATCTAAAGAGTACCAGGGCTCTTTTATCAACATCATACCTCCATCATAATATTGGGTTTTCAGAAGGGTAGGATTAGGTAGACATAGCCCTTGGGCTTCCCTCCTCAAATAAGCTTTGAATCAGGGCATCCATATTGATATGGGCCTAAAGAGGTTGTTGAGTCTGGACAACTCCAGATAAGGATTGTGAGGTCTTAATGTCCATATTCTGAGCAGAACTCCTAGGTTTTATGATATAGGTAAGACTTTCTTTCCTTTTTTATATCATCACCCAAATGCACAGGTGAGCTAAGTGTTAGTCCACTACATTTCTTGTGGACCTAATCGAGCACACTTGGCAGGTCTCTCAACTAGCTTGTCCTTAAGATCGGTGATCTTAAGTTATTGATCAATGACCTGCCTATGCAAGGTAGCCACCTAAGATTCCAGGTGACTTACCTTTAAAACTAAATAGGTGTATGTTTTAGATAGTTTTTGCACCATTAGTTAAAAACTCCCCTCATCTTCATCAGAAGAATCATAGGGGATGAAAGGACATAACCAAAGTCATCTCCTCACCACCAGCTTGTGGTCTTGGCTGTTGGATTTCCATTGCTCCATGACAACTTCAAGAGAAGTGTCAAGGAGATAGCTTTCTATGGTTGAGGTCTTAATGATGCAATCACTTGCAGAAGTGATAGCCTCTTCCATATGGACTTTCTTAACATGTTCAGGGAAGTCCACCTTAGTTAGGGGTGGATGGTGTGGGCTAGATATGGGTGTTTCTGGAGCACTCATCTCCTTGAGTAGGGGAGGAGAAGAGAGACTTATGGTACTCACTAAATCCCATATCCTTATCATCATAGAATTGGAGGTCAGGGATTGGTTGGTTCAATTTAAATATTGGGATGGTAGTTGTCCCCTAAAAGTTGATCACCTTGTTTTTAAGACTCAAAGTGAAGGCTTAAGGGTTGGGCAATGAGCTCATTAGGCTGAGTATAAGGAACCTCAGATGATCAATGAAGTAATGGGAGTGGATTGTTCCTCAAGAGAAGTAGGAGCACTTGGTTCCACTTCCTCCTATATGGATAAGCGTATGGAGGCCTGCTCAATCTGAATAGAGTGAATAGGGGTTCGCTTGGATTTTCTTTGGTATGTGATGGTTATTTATGGCTCTTTGGGTGATGTAGATGTAGAAAGGTATGCGTTCAACATTGACTAATGATGTCAAGTTGTCACCTTGAGCCATGAGCTTTAGTATATCTGGGACCAGCGTTGTTTCTACCACTAAGAAACCAACAATGGTTTTTCCCTTGAATTTAAAGATGTCGAGCTTCATGTATCCCATTTAAGAGTAGCAACTGTTCCCCTCAACTGTGAGCCCAGTTCATAGTTGAGAATGTGCTAGACATATCTAAGGAACATGTATTACTCTAAGGAGTCTAATTTTACAAGAAAGTTTGTGTAAACAAACTGGGAGTACTTGAACTTGACCCCAAGAACCATTACATGGACTATATAGGATAAGTCCTCAGGATTTTGGTCTCATCCTCCATGTTTGTTTGATAAATAGTGAATAATAAGATAGAGGAGGTACTTCCCTGGTAGGAGACCTTAACCTTTTGAAGCTTCTGACTTTGAAGTCTCCTTCATAGCCTATCTGCCTGAATGATTCATTCACAGCAGCTTTAGGAAAGGACAACTCCCTTCTTCATCATCTAGCCTTAGATGAGTGTTGATTGAGACTGGGCTGATGAAAACTATCTTCCCCTACACTGATGTAGACAGTGCCTTCTCACCATCCAAGATCACTTCTTGACAGGTCCTCCAAACTTCATCAGTTGTTCTACATATATAGGAGGTCAATTATGAGTACGGTGAGGTAGGTTGATTGAGTTAAGAAAATAAAACAAACATCTAACAAACCAGGATCTTCATTTTCAACAGAGCAACCTGGTTGTGTTTCCTGTGAAGTTGCATGGAGAAATTTGGCTAGTTTCAGGGTTCAGGGTTGGCCATTTGAGAAATTTTAGGACAAAGAATGCTAAGAACAAAGAGGGTTTGTGGGTGGATTTAGGGTTAGAAGTTGTTGATGAAGAGGAAGAAGAAAAAGATAGGGAACCTTTGTAAGGCTATATATATGGTTAGATTTGGGACAATTAATGCAAAAGGATAAACATTGAAATCCAGATGTCGGTCCCACCTCTGAAAAAGTGCCTAAGAAGGTAGTTATCTTGGAAGTAGAACATCTTCCAAAGGTAATTTGTCTTCAAAAGTTTTGAGAAAACATTCAAAGCCAATTTGACTTCGGAAGATATTCCTTAGCTTGACAAGAATTGCTTCGGAAGAAAACTACTTGGAGTAATTTGCTTCCGAGATGTATTTATTTTCGGAAGATATTTAACTTTAAAAGTTTTATTCCAAGGATGAATAAAGATTTTGAGTCTCAATTGCTTTAAGAAGAAGATTGTTCCTCAAAACATATAAGTACTTAAAAGCATATTTAAGCTTCGGAAGATAAATCAAAATTTCTTCCGAAGGTAAATTTCTTAATAAGTAGTTATTCGTTTTAAAGACATAATTTTCTTCCAAAGTTAACTTAATGTTTTCCGAAAGAAAACATATCTTTAATTCTTAAAACTCTAAGGAATATCATTTAGAAAAATTTTCTTCCAAAGTAACAGGACTTATATGAGTGATGATATAGACAACTTAAGACACACATATTTGAAAAATAATATTAAATTTAATTTAATAAAATTTACTTAAAGTTAATCATCTCAATAGATGATACAAGATACTTAAATCTCTATTCATCAAAAGGTGTTATGAACAGATCAGCATATTGTTCATTTGTGTTAACTTTGATAAGTTTTATCAATCTGTTTTCAAAATTATCTCTTATCAAATGATACCTGATGTTGATGTGCTTTATCTTTAAGTGTTGCACAGGATTCTCTATGATAGAGATAACAATGTTGTTGTCTATGCAGATATGAGTATCTTTGAAGTTGAATTCATAGTATAACATCTGCTTCTGAATCTAAAGCACTTTAGCATAGTAGCTTGCAGCATTAATATATTTATCTTCAGCAGTTGATGCAGACACACAGATTGTTTCTTGAATTACCATGAGACTATCCTTTCACCAAGAAATGGACATCCCCCTGGTGTAGAATTGTAGTCATAATGCAGCCACCATAGTCACTATCTGTATAAGCATGCAGATTGAAGTCAGAATTTTTTGGATACTAAAGTCCCAGCTTTGAAGCTCCTTTGAGGTATATAATAATCCTCTTGACAGCAACCAAGTGTGACATCTTGGGGTGGATTGATATTTACACATATGCATGTGACAAACATGATATCAGGCATGTTGGTTATAAGGTACATAAGAGAACCAATCATAGCCCTATAGAGATGTTCATCAACACACTCCCCTCAAGATCAGGTCCTTGGGAGTGATTTCTAGCTATGGGTCTCTTAGAAACCTTACACCCAGTCAGATGAAATTTGGTTAATATGTTTGCACATATTTTCATGGTTTATGAAGATGCCATTGTCAACCTGCTTCATGAATTCCTAGAAAGAATTGAGCTCCTCAATGGCACTCATTTAAATCTATTCTTTATCAGTTTCATAAGTCTTTGCAAAGCTTTGGATTAGTGACCTAAATATGATATCATCTACTAAACTTGAACTAACATCAGTCATTCCATGTTCCTTTGATGAAGAGTGTGTTGTTAATAGTATCTCTCTTGTAACTATGTTGGACAAGGTACTATGACAGTGTCTCATACCACTTTCTTAAGCTTGATGCAACCCATAAAGAGCTTTATCAAGCTTGAATACATAACCAGAATGATCTGGGTCTGCAAAGCCAGGTGGTTGCTTGACATACACTTCTCTCATATATCATCCCATATAAAAATGCACACTTGAAATACTTGGATGCAGCAAAGCAAGGAATATTCTAACAGCTTCAGGTATTGCCACAGGAGCAAAAACATATGTGTAGTCGATCCTTTTTTCTTAAGTGTACCCTTTAACAACTAGTCTTGTCTAATTCTTGATGACAAGTCCTTTAT
Source organism: Flaveria linearis (assembly GCA_024085815.1). Classification (NCBI taxonomy): domain Eukaryota; kingdom Viridiplantae; phylum Streptophyta; class Magnoliopsida; order Asterales; family Asteraceae; genus Flaveria; species Flaveria linearis. The sequence continues at coordinate 49,415,623 of CM044006.1, forward strand.
CATCATCCTTATTCCTAAAAACCTACTTAATACCTATTGGTGTCTTCCCATGAGAAAGAGAGCATAGGTTCCAAACCTTTTGTCTTTTGAATTGAAGTAGTTCCTCCAGCATTGCTTTAACCACCTTTTATCTTTCAAAGATTCATTAACTTTATCTGACTCAATCTGACAAGAAGCAAGAGTATAGACAAACATTTTTGTCATGGGTTCGTTCTCTTGTTCTCACCCTAGTCTTAACATCTCCAATGATGTTTGTGATAAGATAGAACTTGTGAATTCTCAGTTGTGGAATCATAGCAAGTTGGTTTGACAGATCTAAATTTGTAAAATTCAGATCTGGTGATTGAGTATCACCCACCACATCAGCGCACTTATCAAGTGAAACTTGATCCAATAAGTGTGTGACATCATTGATGTTGTCTTTAGTGGAGAGGTTGTCAGCATCATAAAATTCTTGATCACTTTCACAATCCCCATCTCCTCCTATACTGAAAACCCCTTCATTTGAGTTTTGTGCCTCTGTGCTAGAATTTATAGGCACCTCATATGTATCAGGTGAAGATTTTGTCATGGTTATGCTAACAAGATTTCTAACCGTAGGATTTGTTACCACTGGAGCTGAAGGAATTCTATCACTTGGTCTTTTTAGCTCAAATCTTGTGTCATGATCTCTGCTGTATGTTATATGTAGATCCTAAAATATTTTCATAAGAATTGTTAAAACAGTTGGTAACTAAATCAAGATCAAATAGCCAATCAGGACCAGAACATTTCACACTGGTTGTGTGCTTATTGAAGGTCACATTGGCTGAGTCCTCAACTACTCTAGTTCTGAGATTGTATAATCTATAAGCCTTAGCTTGGGAAGAGTATCCAATGAAGTGTCTATCATCTTATTTCTCAGCAAATTTGGCTATATGATCTTTGGTATTCAAGATGGTGCATGGATATCCAAATGACCTGAGGAAATCAATGAAAGGTCTCCTTTTATACCACAGTTCATAAGGAGTCTTACCACAGTTTATAAGGAGTCTTACCATGAGTTTTGACTTCTAAAACTCTATTATGAACATAGCAGGCAATGTTGACTACCTCTACCTAGAAAGTGACGAGCAGTTTAAAGTTAGAGGTCATGGTCCTTGCAGCCTTAATAAGTGTCCTATTTTTTCTCTCAGCAAAACTTTTTGCTGAGGAGTTTTAGGAGAACTATATTGTCTTGTAATATCCTTTTCATCATAAAATGTATCACGAATTTGGTTCTTGAATTCAGTTCCTTGATCACATCTTATGATCTTAACCTTGTGATCACATTGCATGCAGCTCTTTAACATAGTTTACCTTCTCAATGCTGAGCTTCCTATTTATGACTCTGCCCCTTCCGAAATCGAATACCTCTATCAATTTTCTCAAAAAGCAACTGGCCCTCTATCAATTTTCTCAAAGTTCTGAAGCAAAGAGCTATTGCTTGTCATGTGCCTTGATCAACCACTATCAATTATCCATGCATTTCTTTTGGTCTTTAGTTGTTCCTGCACATGAAAACAAGATGGTTAGTTACACTTCAAAATCCAAGCCTTGCTGGTCTTGGGCTCATCAAGAAAAACTGAAGATAGTTCAACAGTTATTGATCCTATATGCAGGCTTTAAGGATCTTTGGCTGTTGATGATGAAGAAACTTCAGTCATATGGCCTTCCTTCATCTTCCACACTATCTTAGGAAGATTAGACTTGTCCTTTAAAACTTTGAAAGTTTTGATGACTTTGGAAGTTTTAGAGACTGAACCTTTTAAAGATTTTACATCCACTGCAGTAGACTTTAATGCTTCGGATTCATTCCTTTCTTTTGAGACCAAATTTTCTTCCAAAGAAAGTTTTCCACCTATCTTCTTCTTGATCACCTTGGTGCTTCCAAAGGAAAGTGATTTTCCTTCTGAAGTTGTATTCTTCTTCTTCCTCTCAGAAGTCTTCTCTTGTTCATATGGATGGTACTCTTGAGATTGTAGATGCAATCCTTAGAAAAATGAGTAGCACCACCACACATGATGTACTCAACTAGCATACTTCTGAGGGTCTTCTTTTGAGGAGAAGGTTGAGCTTGATCTCTTTCCACTTCCTCTTCATATTCATAGATGATGAAGTAGGCTTCTAAGGGTGAGTCTTGCTCTTGGAACTGGATGGTTTAGGTTGTGCAGTAGTGGTCCACATTTGATCAACCTTCTTCTCTTGACCAAGATGGTTTGAACTTGAACTAGTACCCCTGGTACTAGAGTGCATAGTTGAGTCTTCAGTGATCTCACTTCAAATCTAGTAGAATTAAATACTTATTTTTACTTGGAATTGAAAGTCGCCTTGATCTCTGCCCAGATCAAATTTTTCCTAGCTAACTTAGCCATCCTGGTTCTTTCTTCTCTCCAGGAGTATAGTGACCCTTCTTAGTATGATCTTTCTCACTCATTACTCGTTCATCCTACACTATCTTCTCTTCATCTTTATCCTCTTCTTGGATAAGGTCAAGGAGGGGCAGCTTATCTTGAATAGTTCCATACCTTGGAGATCTTATAGATAGCACATGTGTATGGAAAAACTATATCACTTGAACCCAATCCCTACCTGTTCTAATAAAAATCTTTTCATGAAAGGATGAGTATGATGTTCTTGAAGGTTTCCTCTTCAAGAACACACTTTTCTGCCTTGGCTTTGCGGATCACAAGCTCAGCCTGACATTCGATTAACTTGGTATTAAGATCTTTGATTTGAGTCCTGTAATTTATGTGCTCATGCTTAAAGAATTAAAATTGTTTTCTCTCAATCTTCTATATGACGTTTATAGTCATTTTCAGCTCTTTTAAAATCAGCTTTTAAAATTTTTAAAGACTCAAGGTCAGATCTCACTTATAGGTTATAGAAACTATACATATTACTTTAGCAATGCATTCAGGTGTACATAGATGTTCTAATACCTTGGCTTCTTCATGGTTAGTGTGACATCCGTCACCGAAAGGTTTGTTATTTAACGTGACTTCCGTTAGCATTTCCTTTGAACATTCACTCCTTATCTTTATAATTATCCGTGTGATTATTATTCTTTGCCTTATCATCATTTTACATGTGTCCTCATCGAGGGTGTTGTTATCCTTAAAACTTTTACAATCATCATTATCGTCATTATTAAACCTATCATTATATTTATTATAATTGTTATTAGTGAAACCATTTTTAAGTTACTAATATCATTATTTACATTTTATCATTAATATAACTAACCGATTTAAGGTCGTTTTTGACTAAAACAAACTTGGGAATTTGGGGATTTAAGTGCAGGGATTAAATGTGTCATTTTCCAAACTTGAGCTAGGTATAAATACCCCTTATCAGCCCTAAACCCTAAGACTTCTTCTTCTTCTTCCTTCATGCGCCCCCTTTCTCCCCTTCGCACAAACCGACCTTTTTCTTCGCGTTTACCCCGGCAATACCTCGGCATCAGCCGAATCTACCTCATTTTCACAGGTAGACGACCTTAGTCATCCTTTTCCTTGTTTTTATGTCCTTTTCGCCTCGATTCTGGTGCTCGGGGCCGACCCGAGCGTATGTGATCGTGTGCCCACGTGTGATGTCTTTTTGTGCGTCCTTCTTGTTTGTGTGTGTGCGAAATGTTTTTCTAGAAGCGTTTGTCATGTGAATCGAGTGCACGCAGCAGCCGAAGGATGCTCTGCACCTTCTGCAGTCGTGATTTCTGCACAGACGACTGAGTCTATCGTGCGACTGAGTCGTGCGACTGGGTGTGTCATGCGACTGAGTCGTACGACTATGTGTATGCGTGCGATTGAGTCATGCGATTGAGTGTATGTATGTGATTGAGTCATGGGATTGTGTATGTCGTGCAATTGAGTCATGCGATTGAGTGTATGCATGCGATTAAGTCTATGTGGATGAATGTGTGCGATTGTGCGTATATCGCACGACTGAATGCTGGGTCGCACGAATGGAGGTTCATTCGTACGAATTAAGCTGATTCATACGAATGAAGGTTGATTCGTGCCTATGAATGTTGAGTCGTGCGATTGAGTGCTGTGTGGTACAACTGAGTGCCGAATCGCACGAATGAAGGTCCATTCGTACGAATGTAGCTGATTCGTACGAATGAAGGTTGATTCGTGCGGATGGAGTGTTGAGTCGTGCGTCTGGCCCTGTCGTACGACTGAAGTTATTTGTGTGTGTATTCCCTTCTTGTGTGTATGGTGTGTGTATGTAGTGTGAGGTTAAGGTGACATCGACACGATTACCATTGCTAATGACATTATTAACGCTTACGCTATAAGAATTACTAATATTACCACAAATCAAATCAACGTTAACATTTTTACAATTATCAAGAACTGATTTGCAACCACTAGAATTTACTAATTACTTTTCTAACAACAATGAAACCTTTACACTAATATCATCGGCAATGGCGATGATTCCAAGTACTTGGATCTATATAAGATCTAACACTTATGTCTGCTTGTGTGTGTTCCGCGTGACCGAACCGATAAAACCCGAACCGACCGAACGTTACTATTTTCATTAAACGTATCATTAATGCTTAACGATAACTGTTAATAGGTGTTTGACCTTTTATTGCATATAACATTTGGAACTTGATCATCTATACTTACCACCGAACAAGGGAGTCTCGTGGCCCCTTTTATGCTTATTCAATACTTCAATCATTTACAAACTTGGGGGAAAAGTATGCTCACCCATTTTTATGTTGTACAACTTACATTCTTGGAATCAACGTGTTACTGTTTTGTGAGTACTTATCTGATACATACATGAGTTCGCCGTGTAGTACTTTCTTTACAACCATTTAATTCCGGTGTTGGAACCGATGGATAGGTATTGGTAGTACTACTGGGTTGACACCCCTACCCTTGATTGTTGGTATACTAGTTAGTACCAACAGTGGCCAGGAACGGGCCCTTAGGAGAATATGTTCCGACAAGATTCTGTGTGTACGTCATTAGGTTTGGTTGTGAAGCTCATTGTCATGTGATTTTACTTACTTATAATTGTATTCACGGTATTCCACAAAAACTATTATGCAGCATCAATTTACTTACTATTTAAACCTGCAAGCTCACCAACAATTTTTGTTGACCATTTTGAGCATGTCTTTTCAGGTGATAATGCTAATTGAAGATTCTAGGAGTGCTGCCTTAGTGGAGACCCTAGGATGCATTTTGAGACTATACAATACTTGACAAACATTCATTTGAAACATTGTTGGTCTGATTAAACATTTATATTTTTTTGGATAGTTGTTCCCGGGTTGTGGGAAATTCATTACAACTATATTTCTTTTGGTTATGAGATTCGTTTACAATGTTTATGCTTATGGCTATGTTGTCGTGAATATTGACTAAACACGACACAAGTCTCCTTTGTGCTGGGTGTCGTCATGACACGCTTTACCATCATTTATTTATATTGCAACTCTATTGTTTACAATGTGTTATGACGATCCTGTCTCGTTACATCCCCGTGTTTCCGCTCTCTGCAGGGGTGTGACAAAATGGTATCAGAGCCTTTGGTTATAGAGAATTAGGCAAATTACTTGACCTAGACTATAACCTAGGAACCTTTATGTAGAATGCATGCTAGGATTGGCTTGCATCAGATATTGCATGTATGTTCCTCTATACTTGTTCTTTATCTCTATGTCTTGTTATCTGATCATTCTGAGGAAAGCACTATTACTCTTAATCTTTCCTCACGAGATGCCTTCTACTGGAATCTTCTGTTCCCATGCGCG
>CM044006.1:49426419-49706419 GCA_024085815.1 Flaveria linearis
AGTTCGTGATCGTATTCATAGACGATATACTTATCTACTCCCGATCGAAAGAGGACCATGAAGGACATCTTCGGGTAATACTAGAACTGTTACAGGAAGACCAGATGAAACTCAAATATCCGCAGCTGTTCGTGGATGACACTCTTGGACCTAACTCCAGCTGAATTTCAGGACAAAATTCTCTCAACTGGGGGATACTATGACATCCGTCACCGAAAGGTCCGTTATTTAACGTGACTTCCATTAGCATTTCCTTTGAACATTCACTCCTTATCTTTATAATTATCCGTGTGATTATTATTCTTTGCCTTATCATCATTTTACATGTGTCCTCATCGAGGGTGTTGTTATCTTTAAAACTTTTACAATCATCATTATCGTCATTATTAAACCTATCATTATTATTTATTATTATTGTTATTAATAAAACCATTTTTAAGTTACTAATATCATTACATTTTATCATTAATATAACTAACCGATTTAAGGTCGTTTTTGACTAAAACAAACTTGGGAATTTGGGGATATAAGTGCAGGGACTAAATGTATCATTTTCCAAACTTGGGCTGGGTATAAATACCCCTTATCAGCCCTAAACCCTAAGACTTCTTCTTCTTCTTCCTTCATGCGCCCCCTTTCTCCCCTTTGCACAAACCGACCTTTTTCTTCGCGTTTACTCTGGCAATACCTCGACATCAGCTGAATCTACCTCATTTTCGCAGGTAGACGACCTTAGTCGTCCTTTCCCTCATTTGTTTCTATCCTTTTCACCTCGATTCTGTTGCTCGGGGCCGAATCGATCGTATGTGATCGTGTGGCCGCGTGAGATGTATTTTTGTGCGTCCTTCTTGTTTGTGTGTGTGCAAAATGTGTTTCTGGAAGTGTTTATGGTGTGAATTGAGTGCACGCAGCAGCCGAAGGCTGCTCTGTACTTTCTGCAGTCGCGATTTCTACACGGACGACTGAGTCTGTCATGCGACTGAGTTGTACGACTGGGTGTGTCGTGCGACTGAGTTGTGCGACTGTATGTATGCGTGCCATTGAGTCATGCGATTGAGTGTATGTATATGATTAAGTCATGCGATTGTGTGTGTTGTGCGATTGAGTCATGCGATTGAGTCTATGCGGATGAATGTGTGCGATTGTGCGTATATCGCACGACTGAATGCTGAGTCACACGAATGGAGGTTCATTCGTACGAATGAAGCTGATTCGTACGAATGAAGGTTGATTCGTGCGTATGAATGTTGAGTCGTGCGATTGAGTGCTGTGTGGTACGACTGAGTGCCGAATCGCAGGAATGAAGGTCCATTCGTATGAATGTAGCTGATTCGTACGAATGAAGGTTGATTCGTGCGGATGGATTGTTGAGTCGTGCGTCTAGTGCTGTCGTATGACTGAAGTTATTTGTGTGTGTATTCCCTTCTTGTGTGTATGGTGTGTGTATGTCGTGTGAGGTTAAGGTGACATCGACGCAGTTACCATTGCTAATGACACTATTAACGCTTACGCTATAAGAATTACTAATATTACCACAAATCAAATCAATGTTAACATTTTTACAATTATCAAGAACTAATTTGCAACCACTAGAATTTACAAATTGCTTCTCTAACAACATTTGAAACCTTTACACTAATATCATTGGCAATGGTGATGATTCCAAGTACTTGGATCTATATAAGATCTAATACTTATGTATGCTTGTGTGTGTTCCACGTGACCGAACCGATAGAACCCGAACCGATCGAACGTTACTATTTTCATTAAACGTATCATTAATGCTTAACGATAACTGTTAATAGGTGTTTGACCTTTTATTGCATACAACATTTGGAACTTGATCATCCATACTTACCACCGAACAAGTGAGTTTCGTGGCCCCCGTTTATGCTTATTCAATACTTCAATCATTTACAAACTTGGTGGAAAAGTATGCTCACCCATTTTTATGTTGTACAACTTACATTCTTGGAATCAACGTGTTACTGTTTTGTGAGTACTTATCTGATACATACATGTGTTCACTGTATGGTACTTTCTTTACAACCATTTAATTCAGGTGTTGGAACCGACGGATAGGTATTGGTAGTACTACTGGGTTGACACCCCCACCCTTGATTGTTGGTATACTAGTTAGTACCAACAGTGGCTAGGAACGGGCCATTGGGTGAATATATTCCGACAAGATTCTGTGTGTATGTCATTAGGTTTGGTTGTGAAGCTCATTGTCATGTGATTTTGCTTACCTATTACTGTATTCACAGTATTCCACAAAACTATTATGCAGCATCAATTTACTTACTATTTAAACCTGCGAGCTCACCAACAATTTTTGTTGACCATTTTGAGCATATCTTTTCAGGTGATAGCGCTAATTGAAGATTCTAAGAGTGCTGCCTTAGTGGAGACCCTAGGATGCATTTTGAGACTATACAATACTTGATAAACATTATTTTGAAACATTGTCGGTCTGATTAAACATTTACATTCTTTTGGATACTTGTTCCCGGGTTGTGGGAAATTCATTACAACGATATTTCTTTTGGTTATGAGATTCATTTACAATGTTTATGCTTATGGCTATGTTGTCGTGAATATTGACTAAACACAACACAAGTCTCCTTTGTGTCTGGTGTCGTTATGACACGCTTTACCATCATTTATTTATATTGCAACTCTATTGTTTACAATGTGTTATGACGATCCCGTCTCGTTACATCCCCGTTTTTCCGCTTTCAGCGGGGGTGTGACAGTCAGCCATCAGTGCTTGATTTGGAGAAACATCCTTTACCTGAAAGCTCTAGTCAAAGCCTCCCTCTTCAATAACAACAGCATCTTGTTGTTTTGGTTGGCTTGGTTTCTCAGATCTAGGAGCTGCATTAGTGTAGATTGGTCTGGATTGTGCTTGGCCACTATTAGTCCTTGGTGCCTTGCACTCCCTAGCAAAGTGTCCCATCTGGTTATAGTTATAACACTTCACTTTATTTTTATCTAGTTCAAACTTTTCATTGGTTACACTACTTGGAAACTTTCTTCTGGTTATCCTATAGAATTCTTGGCTCTATTAGTGAGAAGAACCATTTGTTGAACTATCTCCATATACTCAAGGTCATCTGGATGGATACAATCTAAGTTTTCAAGAGCGAAGAGAAAGTTGCCATAACTTTTATCAGCAGACACAAAGACTTGAGATGATGAATTTTTTATATAATTTTCTCTTTTAACTTTCCTTCCAAAATGAAAGGGAATAAAAAAAGAAAGAAATAAAACACATAAAATCATTACTTAAATAAAAAAACACTTAAAATTCTTAATTTCTTTTTATTTTCTTTAAACTCTCAAACATGAAATTATAGTGTCTTCTATTTTCTCTTTATGTTTTTCTTTCTTTGTTTTCTTTTCTTTTCATTTTTTTCCCTTTAATTTCCTTACATTTCTTTTTTCCATTTTTTCTTTTGCTTATTAAACTAGCAAAGGAAACTTAGGTTTCATCGCAGTCCCTAGTTTAAACCCTTTTATTTACACCGACGTTGTTGAATTGCATGAAGCAAAACAAACCTATTTGATTAAATCACGGTGTAGATCGGTTGTGTTCCTAAGTTTATTTAACGAAATAAAAGAAAGTAAACATTTTCTTTTTATTTCTTTTCCTTTTTTTTTTTTTCCTTTTTTCTTTCTTTTCTCTTCACTTCATTTTCTTTCAATATGAAAGGATCGATTAATTTAAGACTTCATTTTTGTTTCATTTGTCTTCTTTTTTCTTCTTAAGAGCATTCACAACTCACTCTGTAAAAGTTCGTAAGTGTAAACTTTATATTATATGGAATGATTTTGAGTAATTGTAAACGGATAAGAGAAAAAATATTATTGTTCATCTTTAAATTGAAAAATTTATTGTTCAACTCTTATAAAAAATTTATATTTTTAAAATCGTTGTGAGTAGATGAGAGAGAAAAGATAATGATAAAATGTAAAAAAGTATTATTTAATTGAAAGAAGAGAGGAAAAAATAGTAATTTTTAGTGTACTTATAAAGATAAGACTACACAGGTGGTCCTTATGGTTAGGTCTGATTTTACTTTTAGTCTCTAACTTTTAGGAATTACAAGGTTGATCCAATAGTTGGCACAAACATAACAAAATTGGTCCCTGAAGTGGTTGGAAGTTAAATTTAACTGTTAAATTTTCTTTAATTACTAAAATACCCGTACACTCGATTTCTCTTTCACTGGTCATCATTTTCAGTCGTCGCCCCCTTCAACGTCGTCGACTCACCTTCCACCACTGGTGATTCACCTCTACCACACCTCACTTCATCTTCACCACCACCTCACTAGAAAGTCGACCATCACTATGACACTATTGTCTCGTCCATCTTCACCGTCCTCTTTCTTTGGTGCCCCGGTCAAAATCCTTTAGCCACCACCACCAAGAACAACCGATGGTGGTCGGCGGTTTTTAAAAGTTGTGGTTGGTGATGGTGGTGATTGAAGATTGAAGATGGTGAGGGTTGTGATGGTTTAAGGGGGTGCTGGTGGTGGTTGAAGGTTGAAGATGGTGTTGGTGGTTGAAGGTTGTGACGGTGGTGGTTGTGGTGGTGACAATGGTTGAAAGTGGTGTTGGTGATGATGGTGGTAAAGGTGGTGCTCGTGGTGAAATTTTTGAAGTTGATGTTGATGGTTGAAGGTTGAAAGTGGTAGTGGTGGTGGTTGAAAGTTGAAGGTGGTGCACTGGTGCTAGTGGTGGTGGTTGAAAGTGATGCTGGTGGTTGAAGGAGGTGGTGGTGGTAACGATGGGTGAAGGTGGTCGTGGTAACGATGGTTGAAGGTGATGGTGGTAGTGGTGCTTAAAGATGGAGGCTTTGATAGTAGTAGGAGATAGTGATGGACATTGTGAAGAAGAAATGGTGAAAGGGGGTTTGTTGTTGTGAGCAAGGGTATTTTTATCATTTCACACGCATTTAACAGTCAAATTTAACGTCCTTTCACTTTAGAGACCAAGTTTATTACGTTTGTGTTAACTATTTGACCAACCTTGTAATTTTTAATAGATATGAATACTCTTAAGTGAACAAGGAGACAGATGAATTAAAAATTACAAGGTTGGATACGCCAAAAATGTAATTTTTTGGTCTGACCAACCTGGATTTGTGTTGACCAACCTTGTAATTTTTAATAGATATGAGTACTCTTATGCAAGGTGACCAACCTTCTTAACAATAATAAAAACACATAAATAAACAATGAGACAGATTAGTATATTACCAGAGCCAAGAGCAAATTTCTAGAGCTATGAAACACTCCAATATTGATTCGTTATAGCTGCTCGCGAATTCTATTCCGTAATTGCGATCTTAATCTACTGATTTCTTTTCTTCATAGCTCAAATAATTTTCTATGTTTTTTCGTAAGTGTTTGTTTGTAAAGTAATGAATAGGGGTTTGTTTGCAAAGGAAAGTGATCCAATACCATTGTTTGATTTAGAGCATTCCGATTAGCAGCGGTGAGGGTAAAAATATTGAATTACAACGCAAGGTTGGGAGTTTCAAACTTTGATTTCAAGGAAGAAGGAAAAGGAGGTTGGTCTACAGTAAAAATATGATTGGGTTGGTAATGATGTTAATGGCAACTTTTCTGCAGCTCAAAACTTGAAAACATTAAGAATATGTAAGTGAAAAACATAGTTTGAAGTATTGAAATGCTCGTATAGTCATCTGGATCACTCTAAACAACATGACAACTATCTTTTGATTGTCTTTTCCTTTTACTAAATCTTTTTTCCTTTGATTTTAGGTAAATGAGATATGCAAGATTGATGTTGTTTGTAATTTTGTGGGAAATTGTGTGGTGTAACTTCACATGGAGGGTTGATTAACCCTTTTTCATAAATCTCTGTAAAAAAGTCTGTTTGCTCTTAGATATAGGTTAAACAAAACAATGATTTTTTTTCTTTTTTTTTTCATTTTTCAAATATCCCATAAATATAGTTTATATGTAATTACGAAACAGAGGCTTCCTATTTGTGTATGATGTTGAAACGAGTAATGATGGCGTTTATAGGAAACCGAGGATTCTAATAACACTTTGGATTACTAATCACCTTACTACTCTTCTTAGTATTAAAAGTGATGGTTTGTTCTTTACTTGCTCGTTTGGATGCATTTACATTAAAATATCTTTGGTACTTACACTCGTTATCTATTTACTTCACGGGTTGCATCAAATTGGATAAACTAGAGTGTTTGCATCAAATTTAATACATTTTTAGGTTTTGCATCAACCTTACAAGAGCTATATAATCAGCTACATTGATTAGATCTTAAGATCTAATTATTAATGCATTTTCATGTACAAATAATATGCCATTTATGTTTTGTATTTTAGTTCACATGAATCCGAATCAAAGTTAGTGCTTGTATCTACCGTCATTCCTTAATCAATTTTCTTATTACTTGAAACATAATAATTTTAATTCTTACAATTTAAGCGTTGATGTATTTAAAAGACTTTTTTATTCTTATTGTAAATGACACATTGAAGTAAGAAAGCAAGAAAATTGATACAAGTTCAATATCAACAATGGTAAAAATGATCAAAGAAACTCACAATGGTACTCTGATTGCAAAATTAATTCAATAAACAATAGTTAGCGTATATGGTGTTCATAGATGTTTAGTGCTAGAGCAAATATATCTGACATTATTGTAAATAAAGTTTTAGTTATATGTAGGGTCTTCTACTACAAAGCGCAGGTCAACTTTCTAGTTAATCTCAAACGAAAATAGGGAAAAATGTCAAAAGGAACACTAGCTAATTTTCAAGTTGTATCATATTAGCAAATAACGATCTGATGAGAAAAGAATGATAAAATGGTTTTCATACCACATTAATAGTTTTGATTTGAATTATCTTTTGTCAACATTGATATACTACTGCTAACTATTGATGTTGATCCAACTCAAAAGAATTTGTGTTGATAACATATTGTAAAACAAGCATAATAGCAAAAATATTAGAAGAGATATAGGGAGAAAAAGAGATGTTTATTCATTGATTATTATTAATACAATACAATACATTAAGATATATGAGTAAAATGTCATTTTCGTCCCTGACGTTTTATTAAATTTATCATTTCAATCTAAAAACTTTTTTTTTGTCATTTCAGTCAATGTAGTTTATTAAATGTTGTCATTTTCATCCGCTCCACTAACTCTGTTAAGATCTCCGTTAAATATGAGGGTATTTTAGTCTTTTTCAACACCCTAATTATCCAATTAAAATAATTTAATAAATTAATGTTCAATTAAAACTGAAAAAATATGAAGTGACTAGTAAGATTGGACGCTTCGATTTAAAAGCTTTGATTAACACTAACTCATGTTGTTTGATTGAGATCTATTGTGGGATTTTAATTGATTTCACGTTTCGATTGACCATGCACCATTGTTCAATTGAGATATACTGTTATCACATTTTGTTTGATTAAGGTCTGTTGTTGTCACATTCGAACAAACGCGAAAGTTTATATGAAACAAAGCTTGATAATAGAAGACCTTAATCCCACAACATACTTTATTAAATAAAGGTACACGTTAGAACAAAATGTGAAGATTTATTGAAATCTCACAACAGATCTTAATCGAATAACATAAGGTAGAGTTAATTGATGCTTTTAAATCGAAGCATCCAGTCTCACTAGTTGCTTCATATGTTTTTTTAGTTTTAGTTCAATATTAATTGATTAACATTTTTAATTGGATACTTAGAGTGTTGAAAAAGACGAAAAATACCCTCATATTTAACGAAGATTTTAATGAAGTTAGTGGAGTGGATGAAAATGACATCTGGTAAACTACAGTGACTAAATGATAAAAAAATGTTTTTGTATTGAAATGATAAATTTAATAAAATGTGATGGATGAAATAACATTTTACTCAAGATATATATAAGAGAAAAAAACTTGTGAACGAAGTCTAATATATTTCTCGGAGTGTTGGTAACCACATTAATCTATATTTATAACATAAAACGTAAATGTATGTTATTATATTCTCTCTCCCACGTAAATGCTTATTATGAAAAGAATAGTCCATTCATTAATTATGTCTTGGCCTTTATATACATACGATCGACCCAAACATAGAACCGTTCATATTAACAACATACAACATTAAGTTATGAACCATAGGGGAATCAACTACTTTCTCTTCATAGCTACCATCATATCAGGCTGTTATCTGATCGCAGCTACAGCTCGTTGTTCGATATATAAAACGCCTTGGACTGTTTATATCACAAATAAACTTGAAGATGATATCATGGTTCAGATTAAATCAACGGATCACGATCTTGGAAACCATACAATTCCATCCAATGGAGTTTATAGTTGGACCTTTTGCCAAAAGATTATTGGGTCGCATTTTCATGGTTATTTTTGGTGGGGTCCAAGACATCAAAGTTTAGCTTTGATCGATAGAGAACTGATGATCTTAATTATGTCGCAATGGGGAACTTACCGATCAAGTGTGTTACTGGGTAGTCGTAACTGATGGGTTTTTCGTTTCGGGGACTAACTATACATTTCCTGATAATTGGGTGAAAAAGAAAGGATGGGACTAAACCATATGTTTATAACTATAATAAAGTTTATATTATGTTAAGATTTCTTCCTTGTTTTTTTTTGATGTTTACGTTACTACATGGCGTTTTATATGCGGATAATTATAGTGATGTCATATAACCCAGGTTTTTATAATTAAGGGAATAAAAACCGAGCTCATGGCAAAAATCTGGATTCTATTTAAAAAACAAAGATGAAAGATATATTCTTACAGATCTTCTACATGAATAAATTTGTAACAAATACACATATATTCATACATAAAGGGAGGTTTAAAAGAAAAAAAAAATTATCAGTCACACATTTTGAAGGAAACAAGATAAAAAAAAAGTCTTCTTTTTCGTTCGGCTCAATTGATACAAATGCTTAAGATGCTCACTAAGATCTGCTCGTAGGTTATCGTGGGTTGTACGTGATCATATACATAAAAGTATATCATGCTCTAGTTCATTGTTTGAAGAATCTTTTATGTAATCCAGAGATATTTATTAGAAAACAAAGTGACAACAACATCACTAAAGTGTTGCAAGTAGTCACATGATGTGCTATGAGACATATGTAAATACCGGTCGAGCGAATCTAGAACATTCCCATATGTTAGCTGTCATATAATAGAAGTGCATTTTTATAGCGAAGTAAGACGATGACGATCCCACATATCTAAAATGGTGTGGAAGAACTCAAAATTCGTCTCCAGTTGACTGACGATTTTTTAGAATAGGTGTTTGTCCATTCGAAACCTTCTTCAAAACATCTCTACAAGAACTATTGGATGGTTATAAACAAAGTATTGTGCCATTAATCGTTTATGAGCTTCTTCACGATTGTCTTTATGCACATATCTTAAGAAGTAAACATAAATATACATAATAATATTTTAAAAAAGAACATAGATAAAAAATAATAATATCTCAAATGAACAATTAAAATGCATTCATGGTATGGAGGTAGTGTCTTGCACTCTGATTGCGGTTTGTCAGGCCTAATCAAAAATAATTTATAACGGTCCAAACTCACCTAAGATAGCTAGGGTAAGTCGGGTCGATCCACAGGGAACACGTGGAAAGTGTAGTTTAAATTCAAAAGGTTATTGCTTGATTACAAAAACTTCGTAAAAAGGACTAATTGTGAAAAGTAACGAACTTGATAAGTAATTTGGTTGCAAACAATAATGTGAAAAGGTAATCCCCTCCGGATTCAGGTTTACTACTTAGACTTGCTTTGATTGCTCATAATAGTTATTTAAGCACAAACGGGCCAATTCGGGTAAAAACAATGGATTGAATGAGACCATTGTTAAAGAACTACTCGAATCATATCCTACGTTTGTGATACCCAATTCCATCCAACATTAACGTTTCCAGATGAAAAGAAATCTAAAACAATCAAAGTGGAACAATTGAATTGAAAGCAACACACGTATTTTAGGGTCTTCACTCAACAAATAACGTTACTCGGCTTAAACTACCATGTTCGAACATTAACTCAACCACAAATCGTCAAAAACAAATCATAGTAATAAACCTTACTGCCCGAAGAAGATTACGAGTAGATTAGCTAGACATAACAATGAAGAATACCAAATCAAAATCAAAAGTAAACATCGTATCTAATGTTAAAGAATCAAACTGAATGATTAGAAACACTTGAAAAGCCTTGAAATCGCCTCCGGGAGCCTTTCGGGAAGCCTTGGGGATGAATGGGGATGAGAATGGTGGTCTACAAAACATCAAATCATCGTAGTTAACTTGTTCGACACAATCTCTTACACTTAAACACATTAGATACATTAAAGTTAACCATTTAACTATGATAAACCTCATTCCAAACCCCGTACATCACATCCCCACACTTGTTTCTTGCTTGCCCTCGAGCGAGGTTGCTTTTAAAACTCAACAATTCGGGTTAAAACTTTTTCAAATAAGACACACAAATACTAACCATCACCCAAGGTTCACAATCATACTCAATTCCCAAACTTGATAATCATGACCCCGTTTATAACCACACAACCTCTAACCCGTTGGATTGCCTAACTAAAACTCTCAAACCCTAAGTGACTCCCTTGCACATGTCATACCCCTCACAATGAAACTCTCCACTCAGTTTAATTTCTGAACTCGGCGCAAAAGTTATGCTGGCAATTTATGAACACTTAACAATAATGCAAACTAGTGAGCATAAGCTTGTAAGACAATCACCTCTTCACCCACTAACACAGGATACCACACCAATCATGAGGGCTTTTCAAAGGCTGTAATGTTAGGCTTAGGTTTGGGTAGGAGTAATTTGGGGTATAGTGACTAGGGTGATGGGAGGCTTGAGTTGACCACTTTATCCAACACTAAACAAAACTATTTCAAACACTTTAACTACGACTTACTTCAATGCACAATTTTTTTTCTTGTCTAATAAATCAGTCTCTCAAAATTAACTATTTTGACAAAATTTTCTTTTCTTTTCATTTTTTTCATTTTTTTTGAACAAAAGAACATAACGTAACCAAACATAATGGAATTCACTAGACTTAGCTATCCCCAATTACAACTTTAAAACATCATATCAAATCAAATTTAGCACTATTAACATTAATTAACTCAAGTCTATCACACAGGTAAACAAATGAATAGGCTAAACAAAAGGCTAATGGGTCAAAATTGGTTTACACAAATGGATAGGGAAAACAATTCAAACTTGGCTACTAGGGAATAGATGGCGGGTAGCTCGGTCCTATAGGGTTATTCTACGGTTGATCCTAATGCCTCAATCACTTCGATATGAATCTCAGTCTTGAGTCTCAAGATGCAAGCACCCCCTAAGTTCTGCTACTTAGTAAGCATCATCGCATACTTCAAACAAGCAAACAGATATAATAATATCAAAGAACAGGCTTTTCATATATGGAAACGGTGGAATTGGGTTATCGACATGACACGTGCAAGTTTACTACACCCAAAGTTTGCCACCCTTAGTTAGGCATTCCCTTTCCAACTTCCACAAACCAACCGGGTTTAAACATTTAGGGAATCAACTATGACCAAGAACCTTAACCAATGATTAGTATTTTAGAGAAAAATTTTAACAAAATTCAAACTTTTGTCAAAGTTTCCATTTCTCCCAAATGTGTCTGCTTATGGTTCTCCCATCCCCATACTTGGGATACATTCTCCCTAATGTATGGGTTTTTCTAAAAAAATTCAAACATTTCAATCTCATTTAGACTTCCTCACCAGCATTATCAAGGTTCTTTGACTTGACTCTATAACACCTAGATATTTTTAATAGACAAAAACAAAAGAATAAATATGAATAGAGAAAGTGCTATTTAACCCAAGTTGAGGGGTTAAAAGTGTCAAAAGGACAAAAAGAATAAAAGTAGGTGCATAAAGGTGGTATGGCCTCCCATAATCATCTGCACATCTCATATCTTTCTATTTTAGAGATGGAAATGAAGTGTTTTTGACTGAATTTCAGTCTCGGGTTTGTGCTTATGCATGTTTATATGTTTGGGTTGTGTGTTTTGGTGGGTTTTAGGTGTTTGAGCTCGTAACCAACGGGTTTGAAGAAGTCTATCCAAAAGTTTGATAAAGGTGAGTTCTAGATACCCATTTTTACATGTTTTAACTGAATTTAGGGCTGGAAATACATGTATAAATAATTTTATAAAATGGATATTTATACCCGTATGAATGTGTATGTGTGTATGCGAGTGGGGTATGAATTGGGATGGTTTATGTCCATGAATATGTTATTGATGTGTTTTTGATGCTTAGAATGTAAGAACTAAGCTTAGGATCTGTTAGAATTAAATTTGGGCTTGAATTATGATAATGTTAGTTATAGGTAGTTGTTCATACGCCTGAAATAGTACCCATACGCCCAACTACCAAAATGACTAAGTATGCTCAAACGCCCAAAATCCATGCGCCCAAATAGTGCCTGAACGCCTAAGTGCCCATGCGCCTAAGTCAGGCCCATACGCCTGGATAGTGCTCATGCGCCTAGAGTTTGCCCGGAATGGTTAAGTGTTAGGCCATGCGCCCCAATATTGCCCATGTGCCCAGAACCTTCCCATGCGCCTAAGTGTTCCCATGCGTCCAGAAGGCCATGCGCTTGCATAGTGCCCATGCGCTTGCATAGCGCCCATGCGCCTGCATAGTGCTCATGCGCCTAAAACTTAGAAATATTTTTAAGAAGTTTTAACAGGAAGATCGATTTTTCTATAACAAAATTTGCTATACGAATGTGCTAAAATAAAAATTTTTCACGCTGACATGCCAGCATGGCCCCAGCCAAGGGCGTTGCCCCTTGGACTCCACTAGGGGCTGCCGCCACTTGGACCCCGCTGTCAGGGGCTGCCACCCCCGAACCCCCGCTGTCCCCCGGAGGGTCGGTTATGTTCTATGATACTTGATATGTATGTGTATGTGTATGAGAATGGATGATGCATGATGTTTATGATGACGTGTGATGATGTATAATGATGCTATGCTTATGTATGATATGTTTCTTTATGCTCCTTATTATGTATTATTCCGTGACCTACGTATTATGAGTATGAGATGAACGTGAAGTATTATGTAACGTAAAGAAGAGGTTAATGTTAATGATATGAGAAGCATAAAGAAAGAATGAATGCATGCATTAATGAATGAACGAATGTAAGAAAAGACAAGCAAGCAATGTATGGAGGTTCACACCCAATGAAGGGTGTTAGATCAACTGTGTGCGGGTTAGCTACCCCGGAAGGATGCACACTAGGGTCTAATCCTTGTGATTGACCATACGTATGGGATCTTGCCGCTTACCCCGGTACTGTGGTCAGGCCGCCGGGCACAACGTATAGGAGTCTAATTATAGACTTTAGCCCAGTACCCGCTTTATGCATGACAGTGGGGTATAGCACATGGCATTGGTCCGAATGAAGTTACCCCGGTACTGTGGTCAGGCCACCAGGCACAATGTATGGGAGTATAATTATAGACTTCGGCCCAATACCCGCTTTATGCATGACGGTGGGGTATAGCCCGTGGCATTGGCCCGGAATGTGAGGAAGATAAAGGGGAATGTACGTAAGTCATGGACTTGTCATGACTACCTAATTCTAGGACAATAATTTATCTTAGTTAATAAACTTCTAGCTACTATAGTATTTTGTCTAGTTGTATTTTCCAGCTAGATTTCCAAGTATAACTGGCCGTAGATAGTAGTACATATAGTTCTACTTGTAAGCTTATTAGAACAAGTGTGCTAAGATAGAGTCTTGTAATCTTTGAGTTAAGAATTAATATATACAAGTATCTTGAAAAACTTATCCTTGTGTCTTGCTTACTTAATATATTACTGTCAACTCTTAGAGCATTCTTTTATCATCATCTGAGTGATATCAAGTGAGTTTAAGAGAGAATCATTGTATTGAGTGATTTATAACGATCCTGCAATTGGTATTAGAGCATCCAGGCTCTTGATTGTGAGATCTTAACATCCCAAATCATCTTGACTCTTCACTCATACACATCCCACTCAAAATGGCCATGAACCAGAAACCTCCAGAATTTGAAATGGGAACGATGACTAAAGCTACTATCATCACTCCTGAAAATTTCAGATCCTGGAAGATGTGGATTGATGTCACACCCTCAATTGATGATAGCCCGATCGAAGATCGATCTTTGAGGAGTACATTGATCCCTGCAACTGATCGAAAAGATCGTCGATCCTGGAAAGGGGGTATCGGTTCTTAACAGTCAATTTGTTCAATTCCCGATAATCTTGTCAAGTACAGAGTGTTATCCATGATTTGAGTATCAAAGATATGGTTATTAACGAAGAGTTAATTAACCGGAGTTGTACAAAGGAAACGATTGAGAAGGAATTCACTTGATCAAGGAGCGATCGAAGGAATCTATGTACAATAATCTAAAATCCGTTGAAGTAGTATTATTAGAGTATGTCACGTCTCTTGTCTACTAGTGTCGTATTAGCCGACGTTTTTGTCTTTCAAGACTCAACCCAACAAGTTGTGAATAAGGGCGCATATAGCAAATGCGACATCGACAGACGTATGGAATAAAAGTAGGGTTAACAACATAAGTCCTTAAGAGAGTTCTTATAAAGCCCTTATTAATCCAAACAAAATGTATGTCAAACAAATAATGATAGGGTGTGATTATTGAGTGTCTTCTCAAAGTACTAATATGTGATATAATGCCCATAACGTTCTTAAATAAGTATACCATAGATAGTTTGTAAGACAGGCTATGTAATTATAACCAATAATGCACTTAAAGTATTCGCATGTATATTGTTGTACACATAATCTCATTATGCATACTACATGTGACTCTTCGAGGCGGCATCTTCTAATCATGGAAAGGTGTAAACATGTAAACTTTAGTAAACATGTAAACCTTGGTCACTTTAAGATACACGTATGATTTCCACTCATCAAGTACTAATAGCCCATACTTCAGTCCATCAAGATCATCACGTAGCCCAGTTTAAGCACATTCTTAGTATACCGGTGATGCTTATATATAGGGATCCCCGCAGCGTTCCCACCACATCCACGATATACCTTAAATGACACTTAAACTGGTTACACGACATCCTAATTTTCCTTAGCATCATCCCAAAGAATAACGTAATGTATGTGTAGAGAGTATCATCACTCTTCTATATTTCCTGTAGTCCACTTTCATTCTAAGCATTCAATCAGTTCCTCAGATACTAAAATACTAAGTGGAGGAATGTCTCTTAAAAGATAAAATTAATGTCATGATTGGAAATACCATGAAGGCTCTAAGTAGGACAGGATTTAAGTAATAGCAAGTGTTAGTAATGTTTTGTTACCCTTAACAAGGTCTTACTAGAATTATGACCCTAGCACCCTAGGGTATAGAATAGAAACTTGTAATACTCATGATCGTTATCTCATGGTAAGATTAGCCAGACTTCTCATGCATGGCGAATTGCAATTACGTGTGCACCCATAATGGTAATTTGCCTTGCATGTTCACCCTTAGCTTCACCAACCCCAAGTTAACATCATAGTATCATCCAGATTCATCAATCACAAATCATATAATGCCCTCATGTCCATGAGCCACTAGTATTCCAATAGTAGTATGTAATAGCAAGTAAACTCTAAGCACATAAGCGTAATATGTCTAATAATAGCTGCCTATCCTTCATACTTTCAGGATTTCTGGCATAACCATGTTAGGGTCGGATTTAGTATCCGAGATCGACGCTACGCGTGATCACCGAAGTTCCCTTCTGTTTAGGTATCTCGGCCTAATGATATGATGTTGTGCGCATACAAACGTAAAGTTCTAGTATAAAGGTATCTCATGGAGAAAGACTAAGAGTAATAGTGTCTTCCTCAGGATGATCAGATAGCAAGCACATATGTATAGAATCAGGTATAGAGACAAGAAATAAGCATAGAGGAACATACATATAATATTAAATCCATAGACTTAATATACTTGACCCATTTGCCTTATAGACTTGTGTATTGACCATAGTTTATCACTCATCCCAGAAATCCCCAGGTAAGCATAACTGGTCTCGCAATGAGATTTATACGATATGCTTGCCTTAGCCCGAAGGCCTTTTGCCAGGAAATCCTGAATACAGGTGTCTATGTGTCACACAAATTATGAAGAACATTTAGGTGATATCAAATGCACACAAACCTTAGTATGCATTCTACATGAAGGTTCTTAGGTTATAGTCTAGGTCGAGTGCTCCAAATTGTTAAGTACAGTGGTCATCAAAGATAGGAGTACCAAATATGTAAGTATTATATTGGGTCGATCAATCAAAGTATACGAAAGGATCAGTAAGGTTCAGGAAATTCATAGGTAACCCCTCCCGTGACTCACAGCAACTCGGAGCCACCATCCTTGTAGTCATAAGCTCACAGGGATATGTTAAAGCAAAAGTTCTCAGGCAACCAAATTAAGTAAGCATAGCTTAGTAATGTATGTGTGTGTAACTAATGCAAATCCAGCTATAGTCTAAAATGCAATGCAAATGAGATGCAAAGTTCATTTTAGTTTGCTATAACTAATGCTCTGATACCAATCTATCACACCCTCAATTTCCACGAACGGGGTTTTACCGTCAGGCGTGTGACATAACCAGGATCTCAGATAAGCATCAGTTACACCAAACGACTTGATAATTATAAATCATAATAGTTTCTTAATTTTAATGAAACAAACCAAATATACTTAAGCATTATGGAAGCAAAAAACAGAAAAACATTTAACAACGGTTTTGGAACACGCAACACGCGTCCAATCCAATTTATATAAAGTACATGAAATTAAATCTTGAAAACAGTTTGGGATGAACGCGGAATGACATGCAGTGGATGCTGTGCTCCTAAACGTGCCACATCAATGTCCTGAGAGAAAACATACAAAAGTCAGTACAAGACTGGTGAGTTCACAGGTTTATCAGAAAACAGTAAGTATCAGTAATGAAATTCCCGGATTTTGTAATCAAAGCATATAATGGGTAGCTAGTCCATAATGATCACTATGTGTACGAAGTCGCGACCGAGCTGACATGTAATCAAATAATAAAGTAGGCCCGTTATGGATTCCCCACCACAACACTGTAAAACAGGATAACCGTTCACCCGTTTGACCAGCTAGCGCGACTAGCCCGGGCGGGGTATGTCAATCCCAGTAGATCTACTAACAATCCCCTCGCTACTTGCGTATTAACGGTCCGAAGGGAGAAGTATACAAACATAGTATCATGTATATGCTGTATCACAAAAATCCAATGTAATGTAACGTTTATGAAAACCGCATGTTTCTCTCCCCCAAAAAGAGTATAAAGTAAAAGTGGGGCTGTAAACTCACATGGCGTATAAGTATGTATATAAGATGATTAAATAGGATGACAATAGATGTTCCAATGAACTCCTTCACGAGGTACCTAAACACGTATATATATATTTTAAGATCTAGGTTAATAATAAGGTTTAACGATTAAACGCGAACTAGGGTTTCAATAAGAATTTAGGGTTTTTAATATATAAGTAAAAATTTAATAATATAATCTCTTATATTTTGATTCCATGAAAAATATTATTTCATTTGAATATTTTCTCGTATTTGAAGTATTTATAAGAACGGGTAAACCTTAAATATAAAGTGTAAATAATTTCTATAATTATTTTAAATAACAAGATTAAACTATAATTAAGAGTAACATTTGGCCAATAATAATTTATTAATTTAAACCATAAATTAAAGTCCATTTTACATGAAATATTTAAAAATAACATTTGTTATAATGTTTTAGAAATATTAAAATTTAAAGAAAAATTACAGAAAATTAAGTTTGATGATTAAAAATAATCAGAGTTCATAAAATGATTTTTATAATTTTTAGGATTTTTTTTGTAATTTTTAGAAGCTTAAAAAGGTCTTAAAAAAATAAGTGTAGGTGCCCGGGTTCGAACCCGGGACCTCCAACTCACATTCCCACACACATACCAGTGAACCAGGCATACAGCCGCGGTTATTACCCGTTTCCAAATGATTTTAAATAGGCTAACCCCATTTCCCCCCAATTCCCCTAGAACCCTAATTCGATTTGATCCAAATTGAACCCCAAATCAGTGTTGTTAATCGAATTAATTTTAGGGCTATTATTCCTTATGTAAAAACGAATGTATGGGTGTAATCGATTACCTGATTTGAAGTTAAATCGATGGTGAACACTCAATGAGCCAGTCGCGACTATCGTGGCACTGATTAGGTACCCAAATGATGATGTTAATCGAATTAATTGCACAGGTAGCTTCTAATGAAGCTAATGATCGAAATCCCCATGTTAATTGCAAGTTATAAGGTTCGGAGCAGGGCCTTTGAATAGGTTGCAGGTCGAGAGAGAAATGGGGATCGAATCGGGTTGTTTGTGTGTTTTCAGATCGAATTACAAGTTGTATTCGATCGGAATTAAATAGATGTTCGATTAGATAGGATTAATTTGTTTATTATTAAGATTTGAGTGGGTTTTTGAGCTGTAACCGATCGGGAATAAAGTGGTTGGATTAGTGGTCCAATAATCAGGAAATCCGGATAATTTTTCCTCAAATTAAGCATGCATTATTGTTGGATTCTATCCCACGATTGTTTTGGTGCGTTGTGGGGTTCGAAAAGCCGGTTTTTAGGTGGATTCGGGGGTCGGGGACCAGAAACGCGGGGTGGGCGGGGGTTTGGGTTGAAACTTTTGGAATTTTTCACAAATGGTCCCTCAACTTTAAATTACTATTATTTTATGCTAAACTTGTTATTTTAAGTTTATAAAATGACAAAACAACCCCTGCACTTTATTACTATTAGTATTATTGTTATTATTATTATTATTATTATTATTATTATTATTATTATTAAATTAATTTGTTAACCAACAAATTAATTATCACGCATAACAAGTCCTCAAAGTTTCAAAATAGCATAAAAGGTCCTTATAAAACATAACAAAGCTAACTTTTGATTTAACGAAAATTACAAGGTGTTACAATTGAAGGCTTCATCAAGTATCAAGATAGCCAAATATGGAGATCTATCGTTTATGGTCCTTACAAACCAAAGGCGGCATCACCCGATGGGAAAGGTGCCATGATAGAAAAGGATGTCGAAGATTACTCAGATGAAGACTACAAGAGGCTAGACATCGATAGCAAAGCCATGACTGTATTGCTTATAGCCATACCAAACTCCATAATGGTAGGATTTGAGCACTGCAAGATGGCTAAAGAACACTTTGATGCTTTGACTCAGATGTACTCTGGTTCTATGACTCCAAGAAAGATTCCATCAAGCAGTAGTTTAAGAACTTTACTTATATTACTAGTGAAACTCTTAGCCAACAATATTTCAGGTACATGGATCTTATCTCTTTACTTCAGTCAGTTAGAGTTTCTCTTGAGAAAAGAGACCTAACAAGGAAGTTCATGAGTGGAATTCCTCAAGAGTGGACTTTCTATTGTGTCTCTATCAAGAGATCAGTGAACTTAAATAGTCTCACAATGACTGAACTATTTGGTATTCTTGATGGATACCGTGCAAAGATGGAGACTCAGAAAGGTCATCAGATGAACAGAATATCTGGTCCTTCCACTAGCAACGCTCTTCATGTTGCTGAAGGACCAAGATCCAGTCAGTCCCAGTTATACTTGAACTACAATCAATAGCCTACTCCTCCACCGGGCCATACATCACTTTTCCTGAAACACCCAAGTCTCAACAGGCTCAGCAAAATTCCTTCCAGGACAGCTGTGCCTTTGTTTCAGGAAGTGATCACTCTAATGACTTTCAATTCTGCTTTAATGATCTAGAGTGCTTTAGCCCATATGATGTGGAGTACATGGACATTGTCTAACAGATGGCTGTCTTAACCTACAGAGCCAAGAAGTTCTTTAAAAGAACAGGAAGGCAGTTCCCTCAGAATCTAACTAACAACAAGTTTGGATTCAACAAGACCAAGGAAAAATGCTACTACTGTAGCCAACTTGGACACTTTGCTAGGGAATGCAAGGATCCAAGATCCAACCCTGGAGTCCCACAGGCCACTCAACATCCTGTTTCAACCAAAGCTACAACAAAGCCTACTAAGCAGCAAGCTACAGCAGTTGCTCAAGAAGTAGATTAGATCTGATATTGAGTCCTTAAATATCCTAAAATCTGAATTCAAAAAGGCTGAATCTGATTATAAAATGAAAATTGATGAGTTAGAGAAAATAGTCTCTGTTTTGAAACATGAACACACTAACTACAGGACTCAGATCAAAGATTTAATTTCCAAACTGACTGAAGCTCAAGCTAAGTTAGTTATAGCTGAGGCTCAAACACAGAAGTATGTCATTGAGGAATATAACTTCAAGACCATTCTTGCATCATCCTCCCACTCTAAGAATTGTTACCAAAACAAGAAAGGGTTAGGAACCAATAAATTGCTCCACCACACTCATTTGTGTCTATACGACAACCGAGGTGTGGTACTGAAGAGCAAGAGGTTCCATCTGTTGAACCTCAACCCTTTGAGTGGAAGGATGATTCAATCACTACTGAGAAGGGTAAAATAGAAGATCTGACCCACACTCCTGAAACTCAACCTTTGCCCACCAAAGAGAGAAAAAGAAGAGCAAAGGTAGCAAGGAGAACTACTAAGAAGGTAGCAGAGTCAAAGCTGAAGATAGACCCTAAGTAAAAGGGTGTTTTCATCTCAGCAGGATTCCAGGTAGCGGGAAATTCTAACTCTAAGGAGTTGAGTAGTACCAATTCACTTCCTCAGAAAAAAGATCAAAAGCTAAAGGAAAAAGATGGTAAGACTGTGAAATGCAAGAAACAACAACCATCTATTCCCAACAAAAAGAAGGTTGAATGTATATTTTATGGCTTGTAAAATCATATGGCCAAAGATTGTTACTATAATCCTACAAGCATTCACTATGCATGTCATACAAAGAAGGAATGAGCCAAGGAGGACTTCACATTTGGACCATTTCAAGTGGCCTAAGTGAAAAGGAAAGGAAAATTTGTCTCTGAAGCCAAGCTACGCTCGGAAGATAACTCTTCCGATGGGAAAATGGCTTCGGAAGACAAATTGAAAATTTCTAAGTCTTCTTCCGTAGCAAAATTGTCCTCGAAAGCAAGTTCTTCTAAAGGCAAAGGAGCTTCGAAGTAAAACAAAGAAACAAAAACACTTCCCTGAAATCTTCCGAGAAGAAAACTCATTCGGAAGAAAAGGTGGTTGTGACTTCTTCCGAGTACAAAGAAGCCTCAGAAGCAAATTTGGCTGCTCAAGCCTGCTCTAGCTCATCAACATTGGTCAACCACAGGATGGAGTGGACTATCAAACATGATGCTGCAGCCCAATCCTCTTCTTCAAACAGTTAAGCTGGACCATCATGCATTCATTTTGGTTCAATTACTTCTGAAATGGAATAGCCCAAGACCAATAAGGTTTGGGTTTCTATCAAAACTAACTCTTTCATCCTATGTGCAAGGACATCCACATGACAAAAATAGGAATTTGTGGATTATGGATAGTGGATGCTCAAGGTACATGACTGGAATGGAGGCCTTGTGCAGTTTGGAGGTGAAGTCGGAGGATACATATCAGGTAGAGGTTGTGTATCCAATGGTAAGTTAAAATTTGATAAAGTTAACATTGTCAAGTAGCTTAAACACAATTTACTTAGTGTTTCTCAATTCTGTGATCAAAAGCACCAGATGCTTTTCACAGGATATGAGTGCATCATTCTCAAACCTGAGATGACAATTCCTCAGGAATTGGTGCTTCTTATATCTCCCAGGAGAGGGAATATGTATAAGCTGGGCATGAATAATGCTTCTCCTTTAGGTGAAGTATCATGCTTTCTTTCCAAAGCAAATGGTGATGAGTCCACTCTATGGCATAAAAGAATGTGCCACGTCAACTTCAAGACCATAAACAAGTTGGTCAAGAATGATTTGGTACATGGTGTACCAAAGAAGGAATTTATTTGTAGGGATAATTGTGTTGCTTTCCTGAAAGGAAATCAACACAAAGTACCTCATTAATCCAAAGAAGTGAATTCTATCACCACTCCGTATACATGTACACATGGATCTTTTTGGTCCTACAAGAATAATGAGCTTTGGAAGGAATCATACTGCCTTGTGATTGTCAATGATTTCATTAGATATGAACTAAGGATGAAACAACTGAAACTCTAAAATCTTTTATTCTTAAAATTGAAAACCAGATAGATCATAAGGTATAAAAAATTAAGAAGTGACCAAGGGACTGCATTCAAGAATCAAATTGTTGACTCATTCTGTAATCCTAAGGGAGTCACTAGACAATACAGTGCTCCTAGAACTCCTCAACAGAATGGTGTTGCTAAGAGGAGAAATAGGACACTTATTGAGGCTGCTAGGACTATGTTAGCTGATTCAAAACTGCCTCTAACATTCTGGGCAGAGGAAGTCAACGCTGCATGCTATGTGTGGAACAAAGTTCTTATAGTTAAGCCCTATGGTAAAACCCTTTATGAACTATGGAACAAGAGACCACCTTTCATTGACTTTCTTAGGTCCTTTGGTAATAGGTGTACCATACTTAACACAAAGGACAATTTAGCAAAATTTGCTGAAAAGTCAGATGATGCTATCTTTGTTGGATACTCTTCAAGCTCCAATGCTTATAGAGTATACAATATTAAGAACTAACAATTTGAGGAATCATCCAATATTGTTGTGAATGAGCACACTCCTTGTGTAAAGGGGAATGGCCCTGAATATATCTTTAACTTAGAGTTGTTTCTCAACTATTCTAAACCTTCCTGTGAGACTATTTTAGCTGGAACAGGTGGACAAATAGATCCTTATGCAGATCAAATGTTTGAGTTGCCAAGACCTCTTCCAAGATCTCCAGGCAGACATAAAGGTCAAGCTCCCATAACTGGTAATCCAGAGAGTCTCTCCATCTCAAGAACCAATGGAGCATCAATAAGTTGCCAGCCACATGAGCCCCAATCTTCACCAACAGACAACTTCATAAATCAACACCAAGCTGATGAAGGTAGTGATTTGGAGGAACAGGAAGCTATTGATCCTACTTCATAGCAACTCATGACTGATGCTGTAACACATTCATTAAATCAGTCCTCATTGAATGAATGTGAAACAACAGATGGTGGTGATGTTCACAATCCTAAGCAAAACATATCTTGTAAAGTCCTGAAAAACCGATCGATCTCGCTTCGTTTGCTTGTTGCACTTGATATCTTGCGAAGACGGGTGAACAATCAACTTCAAAGCAATCTAGATAACAAGGTGTTTTCAAAGTTTACAACCAAATCATTGTAATTGAAATGTTTATTCAATGAAGAACGATTACAATGATAATCGATACAAGATCGATCTCACCCGAGGGTGGAAAATCACACAACGGTGATCTGCTCAATTGAGCGAAATAAACAGAGAAAACACAAAACTATCTAGACTAACTTTTGGTAAATTGAAGCACACCTAAAACTGAACTCGTATGTACAAATATATACACGTCTGTAAGATTTCGCATGCATGCTATTCGTATCTCGCATGCGATTCGCATCTCGCATGCGATTCGCATCACCATTTCGTTAGGCTGAGCGACTCGCATGCCTTTCGCATGCATACGCGACTCGCTTGACTTTTGTTCGCATGCATGCATTTTCGCATGCATGCGAAACTGCTTTCTGTCGCATGCTGGTATGCAGCTTCCTCGTGTTCCAAATTGTTCATCTCTAAACTATAGTGTAATCCAAATGTTTGATCCTTACAATCTCCCCCTTGGATTATGCTATAGTTTTGAGGTCTTCATTCTTCAACAAAAATCTTTCGAGTGAAGGTTCTCGCATCAGCGGAATTGATGAATAAACCTTTTTTTCAATAAAGGTTCTCGCACACTTCGATAATTGACTTTGATGCAGCAACTTTTGAGCTTCAAATCTTCATAAAATCATGCAACAAAGTCTATTGAGCATTTCCACAAACACTTGGTGTGCGGTCGACAACTTTTGATCTTGTTTAACGTCCTCGAACGGAAGATCGCGGAATAATGATCCGTTGTATCAAGAGCAACACCTTGCTCTGATACCAAATGTAAAGTCCTGAAAAACCGATCGATCTCGCTTCGTTTGCTTGTTGCACTTGATATCTTGCGAAGACGGGTGAACAATCAACTTCAAAGCAATCTAGATAACAAGGTGTTTTCAAAGTTTACAACCAAATCATTGTAATTGAAATGTTTATTCAATGAAGAACGATTACAATGATAATCGATACAAGATCGATCTCACCCGAGGGTGGAAAATCACACAATGGTGATCTGCTCAATTGAGCGAAATAAACAGAGAAAACACAAAACTATCTAGACTAACTTTTGGTAAATTGAAGCACACCTAAAACTGAACTCGTATGTACAAATATATACACGTCTGTAAGATTTCACATGCATGCTATTCGTATCTCGCATGCGATTCGCATCTCGCATGCGATTCGCATCACCATTTTGTTAGGCTGAGCGACTCGCATGCCTTTCGCATGCATACGCGACTCGCTTGACTTTTGTTCGCATGCATGCATTTTCGCATGCATGCGAAACTGCTTTCTGTCGCATGCTGGTATGCAGCTTCCTCGTGTTCCAAATTGTTCATCTCTAAACTATAGTGTAATCCAAATGTTTGATCCTTACATATCTAACCTGGATCTATCTCGGTAACTAGATGTGATTCCTAGGCTCAGGATCCACAAAATCCATCTAGCTGAGAACATCATTGGGAATGTCACAGAGGGAGTAAGAACATGAAGTCAAACCCATCAAGGGAATCTCTACTTGTATTCATGCTTCCTCTCCTAAATTAAGCCCAAGAAAGTGGAAGAAGCCTTAAAGGACAACAATTGGGTTGAAGCAATGCAAGAGGAGTTGCTTCAATTCAAGAGGAAAAAGGTCTGGAACTTACGTCCTCTACCAAAAGGCCAAGTCCCCATAGGTACCAAATGGGTGTTTAGGAACAAGAAGGATGATAGAGGTTTGATCATTAAGAACAAGGCCAGACTTGTTCTTCAAGGATACACACAAGAGGAAGGAATTGACTACACATATGTCTTTGCACCCGTTGCAAAACTTGAGGCTGTTAGGATTTTCCTTGCTTTTGTAGCATCCAAGAAATTCATTGTCTACTAACTTGATGTGAAATGTGCATTCCTGTATAGGGATATTGATAGGGAAGTCTATGTGTGCCAGCCACTTGGATTTGAAGACCCATAACATCCCAACTATGTGTGCAAACTGGACAAGGCGCTCTACGGTGTACATCAAGCAGCTAGGCTGTGGTATGAGACTTTGTCTCAATTTCTTCTTAAGAATGGCTATACCAGAGGTACCACAGACAAGACATTGTTCATATAGAAATCTGGTAAGGATATGTTGCTTGTAGAAGTCTATGTGGATGATGTCATATTTGGTTCCTCAAATGACCAAATGTGTAAAGAGTTTGAGAGATTTTTTAGGTTGGTCATGGACATTATAACCTTTTGACCTCAATAATGACCCACCAGTTTCATTTGTTGGATATTCCTTGTTCCATCCAACTGAAGTGTACCAACCCATTCATCTATCACTGGCGCAAACAACTTGTCTTCCTCCTGGTCATAACACTTTAGCACAGCTTGCCAACTCAATGCTTCAAATATTGCATGTACCCGGTGATGGGCAAACAATGCTTTAGGGACCTCTCTTTCCACCAAGTACGCCTCTTTTCTATCTCTCATTTTTGACATCTTTTCTTCCCATAAACTTGGTTGAAATCTAGGGTGAAACTTTGTCAAAGGTCCACCCTTCCACTTAGGTACGTCTTCTATTATCACTTCCTCTCACAATGGCATTAGTTCTTCCCTTATCATCAATGGTGGATTTGCCTTCTTTGCCTTTTTTGAAGGCCCAGCCTGTTCTTTCCCCGATCGCCCCATCTGCACATATGAAACCATAAACAATCAAGAGTACCACTTGGTCAAACCAGCCCACAAAACCAACAAAACAAGTATAGAATAACCACATCCACACACTTGCTTTATTACATGCCACTGTGCTCTCAATCTTTTAGTGGTGGTTTCTCTTAATGTGATAATTAAATTAAACATTTCCAACTAGTTATAGCACTAGACTCAAACTCCTTACACTAGCATGTTGTTTTACTCTTCCCCTTGTGATAACTTCTCAATAGAGATGATCCATTTTACTCTTACTTACTAATATGTGAGAAATTACATGTTTGATAACCACCACTAAGGTAACATATGGCATTTATGCATTGAGAGTCTATTTAAACAAGCAATTAATCATTTTCATCATGCATAACTTGACCAATAAGATACTACTCAGGTAAACCACTGAACAAATTTCACCACTTCATCCATTCTTACAATATGGTGAGAAAAACATACCTTTGTGGTTAAACTAGGTGAATATGCACTTCAATTGCAAGAAAATCAACCTGGAAGTGAAAAACCCCAACTTTGTTACATAGAGTTCGTCACTCTTCTCACGATCTTCCCTCAGTGGTTATGAATTTGGAACAACTACTCATGGATTCTTCTTCCTTTTGAAAAATCACGTGAAATAAACCCGACACTCATGTGATTTGGTTAGGATTTGAAAGAGTTAGGGTTTGGTTTGGTTTGTTGTTCTTGAGAGAATTGGGGGAAGAAGAAGAAGAAAGGTCATGGAAAGTGGATGTTAATCTGATGTTGGTTTTGTTTTAAGGGAAAAAGGTTTGAAAGATATGCATAACACCCCTTCTAATTTTCCTTTTTTTTTCTACGCAACAACCGTAAGACCTATGTCCACCGTAAGTTACTGTGGGCTCATTTGCTTTTTCCAGTTTTGTTGCCACCGTAGGTTACGGTGGCTTATTGACCTATGGTTGTTCAATTTTTTTTGAAATAGAAAAACATAAGTCAATTTAACCATGAAACCTACAATAAATAAACATAAAATCTATGATAAAATTATCATTTACACCACTATGTGGACCCTCATTGATTCGCCACCCCCAGGTTTTGAACCGAGTCGTCCTCGACTCACAGTTTAAGACATGAACATACCTGGTCGAGTGATAGATACAATATCTACATAATGGTTAAATAAAATAAAGCAAACAAGAACAAAATGGAAGAAGCAAAAGCATAGAAAAAGAAACTCACAAAACGAGTTGCCTCCCAAAAGCGCTACACTTTAAGAGTCTATAGCTGGACTCTTTGTTACTTCCATACCTAGATGGGGTTAGAAACCCAAATGCTAACCGACACAAGATCATCGGTTTGCCTATCCGATCCATTCAGATCATTTGGTCTCAAGTACGGCTTTAACCGGTGACCATTAACTACCTGTCAAGATCATCGGTTTCCCTTAACTCCTCTAACTCTATTAAGCTTATCATCCTTTATTTACCTGCAATGTCATAATCAAAGTTAGCCTCTTTAATGGTCCATAATGCATAATGAGCTACTTCTATGGGTAAATGACACCCGTTCCCGTAAACCAACCAGTAGGGGTGGTGCCAATCAGTGTTTTGTAAGCAGTACGATATGCCCATAAGGCGTCATTGAGTTTGTTTGACCAATCCTTGCGGTCAGGTCACACCGTTTTCTGTAAAATTTCCTTGATCTGCCTATTGGACACCTCCACCTGACCACTCGTTTGCGGGAGATATGGAGTGGCGATCCGATGATCCACTCCATACCACTGGAGAAGTTTGCTGAAATTTAAGTTTTTAATATGAGATCCCCCATCACTTATGATCACGTGAGGTACTCCGTATCTTGAAAAAAATAATTGATTGAACAAACTTGCAAACTTCACTGTGGTCATTGTTTTGGTGGTAATCGCCTCCACCCAGTTAGAGACATAATTAACTACACTAGAATGTACAAATTGCCAACGAGTTAGGGAAGGGTCCTATGAAATCAATCCCCCAAACATCAAAGATGTCGATTATTAGGATTGGTTGCATGGGCATCTTATTTCGTTTTGTGATACTACCAATCTTTTGGCAATTTGCACATGTTTTTGCAAACTCAAACGCATCCTTAAAAATAGTAAGCCAAAATAGCCCGCATTGTAACACCCGATGTCCTGTTTTCTAGCCACTGAAATGACCATGACATGCAGATGCTTGTGCCAAACACAATACATCTGGTATCTCCGAATCCGGTACACATCGTCTCATCAATTGATCGGCCCCTATCTTGAACAAATCTGGATCTTCCCAAAACTACTATTTTACTCATGATACAAAGTGTTTCTTCTTCATTTTTGACCAATGTTCAGGAATTGCGCCTGTAACACAATAGTTGACAAAATCAGCATACCATGGATCAGTAGATGTAGAAATGGATAATATATGCTCATCAAGGAAAGTTTCATTGATTTCTAGGTCATGCTCATCCAAATTATAGATGATTCTTGACAGGTGGTCGGCTACTACATTTTCCTTTTCCTTCTTATCCCTTATCTCCAAGTCAAACTTTTGCAACAGCAATATCCACATAATTAATTGAGGCTTTGCATCATTTTTATCCATCAAGTACCTGACAACAAAATGATCAGAATAGACAATAATCTTACTGTCCTAAATATACGACCGAAACTTATCTAAAGCATAGACAACCGCAAGTAACTCTTTTTTATGGTTGTGTAATTCAATTGAGCATCAGAAAGAGTTTTACTTGCATAATAAATAGCCACTGGTTTCTTATCCACTCGTTGACCCAGCACAGCCCCAATTGCAAAATCACTGGCGTCACACATGATTTCAAAAGGAAGTGACCAATCCGGTAATTGCAAGAATAGGGCGTCAACCAACTTTTCTTTTAAAATGTTAAATGCTTTTAAACACTCATCATTAAAGTTAAAAGGTACATCTTTTAGAAACAAGTTACATAATGGTTTTGTTATCACACTGAAATTTTTAATGAAATGCCTGTAAAAACCCACATGTCCTAAAAATGACCTAATCCCTTTAGTATTTATTGTTGGTGGCAGAGTGGATATAACCTGCACTTTTGTCTTATCAACCTCTATCCCACTGCTTGAGATAACATGACCTAACAGGATACCTTCTTGAACCATAAAGTGGCTCTTTTCCCAACTAAGGACCAAGTTCGAGTCAACACATCTTTTTAAAACTTTTTGTAATTGATTTAAACATGATTCAAAAGATGTTGAAAATATGGAAAAATCATCCATCAAGATCTCCATAGAATCCCCCACCATATCTGAAAAGATTCTCATCATGCACCTTTGAAAGGTGGCGAGGGCATTGCACAAGCCAAATGGCATCCGCCTAAATGCGAAAGTACCATACGAACAAGTGAATGTTTTCTTATGTTGATCATCCGAATGAATTGCTATTTGATTATAACCTGAATATCCATCTAGAAAATAGTTTTATTTTTGACCCACTAATTTTTCAACAATTCGGTCAATAAAAGGTAACGTGAAATGGTCCTTAGAAGTTGCAGCATTCAACTTCCTGTAATCAATACAAATCCATCACCCAGTTACCAGCCGGGTGGCACCTTTGTACCATCCACGCTTTGAACAATCTGAATGCCTGCTTTCTTTGGCACTATTTGGGTTGGGCTGACCTATTCACTGTCAGAGATAGGAAAGATAATACCTGCATCTAGGCATTTTAGCACCTCTTTCTTCACCACCTCCCTCATATTCGGGTTCAATCTCCTTTGAACATCTCGAGCCGGTTTTTCTCCCTCGTCAGTGATGATCTTGTGCATGACAATGGATGGGCTAATTCCTCTCAAGTCTGCAATGGTCCATCCTATCACAGCCCGATGCTTTACTATTACCTCCGTCAAAGCTTTCTTCAACATAAGCATACTTCAAATGCTTAGACAACTCTTTCAATTCCAACGTAATAGTTGTAGCTTTGTGTCGATATGCTCGGGTAGACTTTGCACTTGATGCGTCCAAGTGGGTCTACCTTCCCTGATTGCCATTACCTCTAGCTCTTTCTCAACCTTCTCCATTTCACTGCTTAGTTCCACCTGATCCCTATTATAATAAACAGACGCCTCTATGGTGTTGTCCTCAATGACATGAAGACCACACCTATTGATAGTGTCTACTAAAGAGCATTCACTATGGACCAGAGGATTAGATGTATGGGAAAAAGAATTTATTAACTACCTTTGATCTCCAAAAGTCATATCAACTACCCCGATTCTACGATTTATTAGTGAGTTGGAAGTTGCCAAAATGGATGACCTAGTATGCCTGTTTGTTGATCATTTGACTCTCCCAGCACATAATCAAGTAGTAAAAGACTTCCACCCTAACAATACCATCAAAGATCATTCCCCTAGGCAGTCGGGGTGTTCTGTCAGCTAACACCACAGTGGTGTGAGCTTTATGCAATGGGCCAAAATCGTATTGATTATATAAACGACCTGGGAGAATGCTCACACTAGCCCCCATATCTAACAAAGCACATGATATGTGAAAATCACCAACCTGAATGGATATCACTGGCTATCCTGGATCTGGAAGCTTGTGTGGAAAAAGTTTTCCTACTAGTATGGCACTCACATGATTAGACACTTCTATTTTCTTAGGTAATTTAACATTTCTCTTTTGAGTGAACAAATCTTTTAAAAATTTTACGTATGCAGCCACTTGTTTGATTACCTCTAGCAATGGGATATTAACTTTTACTTGTTGAAAAACTTCCCACATCTTATCATGCTATAGGCCCCTTTTTCCTAATGGAACCTTTTTACCTGGGTCAACCAGTGCCCTAGGAAACGACATGGTATTAGCCTTCACACCCATTTCCTAGACACTAGTTGACTCTTACCCCATCACCCGATCAATTTTATTTGAAAAAGTTACTTTCTTAAGTGGTTTAGGTAGGACAAACAATCACCATCCTCATCCTTATTAACATCCTCCACCACACCTTCAATGAATTATGATGGAGGCTTAACTTTATTATCATAAACCTTACCTTGGTTAAGAATACTTAGTTGGGTAATTCAAGGATGTCTGCTACTTGAGGGTCCTGCACTAGATGAGCCGTGAGTTAGGTTCCTTTGAGTATCACTAGTAAGTTTCCCTGGAGCTTTCTTCACAATTGCAACTTCATCAACCACTTGCCCCACTTGCTTGGATAAAGCCTTAATGCTTTTGTCTCTCACTTCATTGGATTTCTTCATCTCTTTCATAAACTCTAAAAGTTCCCTATTTGTTGGCTCTGCATTTCCTCCCGATCCACCCTGGTCTTGGTTATTCTGGTAGTTCCTCTAACCACACTTATTATAGTTCCCTTGATTGTATTGACCACTCTGACCCATAGACCTATTCTAATATTGCTGATATGAATTACCTTGAAAGTTTGGGTTCAACTGATTATCTGGGTTACTATATTTGAGGTTTGGGTGATTCCTCAAACCGGGGTGATAGGTGTTATTATTGGTGTTGTTGTTGTATGGTCTCCAATCACCCTATACATAATTCACTTCTTCCAACCCCTCATAAAACTCTAGACAATCTCTGATAGTATGTCCAGCTTCACCACTTCCCTAGCATATAATAAAGGAGTTTATGGCCTTTACTGTAGCCTTACCTGCTGACTGACCCAACCTAGAAGTCCTTCTATCTGAATCATCAACCACATTCGTTGATTTCCTTCGAGACTGAGCTTGTCTTTTTGAACGTATACTCATCCATTCTAGTAACTCCCAGTCATCTTCGTTAGTATTGGTCATGAAGGTTCCTATACTTGTCGAGTTTATATCTCTCACATCTTTAGCAGATAACCCACTATAGAAAGAGGAAATCAATTCCCATTGGGGAATGTCATGATGGGGGCAGGTTCTCAATAACTCCTTGAACCTTGTCCAAGCCTCATGAAATGGTTCGTCATGTTGTTGACTGAATGTTCGAATGGCGGTTCTAGCCTCACTGGTCTTCTGCGGGGTATAATACTCCTCTAAAAACACTTGATGCATTTGTTCCCATGTATAAATGCTAGCAGCAGGTAGTGAGTGACACCACTTTTTTGCATTTCCTTTTAGTGTAAACTGGAACAAGACCAACATCACTTCCTCTGGTGTGAAACCTTGTGACCCAATGGTCTCGCAGATGGCGCTAAATTCATTCAGATGTAGATAAGGTTCTTCCTTGGATAGCCCATGAAACTCTGGAAGAATAGCTAAACTGTTGGATCTAATCTCAAACGATCTCCCTCTAACCTGTGGCCTAACTATGGGTGATGCAGCTCCAGCTATGGTGGGGTGAAAATGGCTATCAACCCCTTGAACAATAGCTTGGTATGGTTGAAGCCTGGGGTTTTGATTTTCCTGAGGAAATTCGTGCCTTCTGCCATGACCTCAGCCCTGATTATGGATTTGTTGTCTTAGCTGTTCATTTTGTCTATATCAGCCTAGATCGTTATTGGGTTCATTATGTTGCACCTCATCTTTAACATATTCATCTTCATACCCATCACTTTGTCCATCTATGTCATCATCCCAAGTATGGATACTTAACCTCTCAAATCTCTCCTCTTCATCTTCGAACCTGTTAACCACCTTTTGTTGTCTTGGATTCTGTCTTGGAGGTCCATGTTGGTAGGGGTTTTGTCTTGGTTGAGGGTAGGGATTTTGTCTCTGAGGTGGTTGGTTTAGAGCAATTGGAGGTTGTCTTTGTGGGTTGTTTTGTGGTTGT
The DNA here is from genome assembly GCA_024085815.1 of Flaveria linearis. Classification (NCBI taxonomy): domain Eukaryota; kingdom Viridiplantae; phylum Streptophyta; class Magnoliopsida; order Asterales; family Asteraceae; genus Flaveria; species Flaveria linearis. The sequence continues at coordinate 49,459,355 of CM044006.1, forward strand.
AGATTTGGTATGCGAGTGGGTCTATTGGTTGGTTTGGTAAAGGTTGCTTTTGTGGTAAATTTGGCAACTGGTTATTGAGTGGGTACTGATTAGGTGGTGGTGCGATTGGAATAAGGTTTTAATGCTCAATTAGTTGATCTATAACTATACTTCTTGATTGATTTTTGACTTTGGTATGGGATTGAGCTCGGTTTCTTCGAGCGTTCTTTTCAACTTCTAGATTAGAAATAAGTGGAGACTTGTTCCTTGCATACCGGGTATGCATGCACAGAGTTGTCACATGCACACACAAGCACACCTAGTGTAACAAAGAAGAGAAAGTAAATAAAACAAGAAAAAAAATAAAAACTTAAACTTGACACTTTGAGTACTAATTCCCCAGCAACGACGCCATTTTGATTGCGGTTTGTCAGGCCTAATCAAAAATAATTTATAATGGTCCTAACTCACCTAAGATAGTTAGGATAAGTCAGATCGATCCACAGGGAACATGTGAAAAGTGTAGCTTAAATTCAAAAGGTTATTGCTTGATTACAAAAACTTAGTAAAAATGACTAATTGCGAAAAGTAACAAACTTGATAAGTAATTTGGTTGCAAACAATAATGTGAAAAGGTAATCCCCTCCGGATTCATGTTTACTACTTAGACTTGCTTTGATTGCTCACAATAGTCATTTAAGCATAAACGGGTCAATTCGGGTAAAAACAATGGATTGAATGAGACTGTTGTTAAATAGCTACTCGAATCATATCCTACATTTGTGATACCCAATTCCATCCAACATTAACGTTTCCAGATGAAAAGAAATCTAAAACAATCAAAGTGAAACAATTTAATTGAAAGCAATACACGTATTTAGGGTCTTCAATCAACAAATAATGTTACTAGGCTAAAACTACCGTGTTTGAAAATTAACTCAACCACAAATCATCAAAACAAATCATAGTAATAAACCTTACTACTCGAAGAAGATTACGAGTAGATTAGCTTGACATGACAATGAAGAACATGTGACATCCGTTGCCGAAAGGTCCGTCATTTAACGTGACTTTCGTTAACCTTTCTATGATCATTCATTTCTTATCTTTATAAACTATTCGGGTGTACATTATTCTTGCCTAATATCATGTTGCTTGTGTACTCGTTAGCGTTGCTATTATTTTAAAAATCTTTACAATCATCGTTATCGTTACTATTAAACCTATCATTATTTATTATTATTGTTATCAATAAGACCATTTTTTAGTTATTAATACCATTATTTACATTTTATCATTAATATAACTAACCGATTTAAGGTCGTTTTTAACTGAAAACAAACTTGGGAACTCGGGGGTTAAGTGTAGGGACCAAATGTGACATTTTGCCCAACTGAGGATCGGTATATGTACCCCATCTCCAGCCCTAGCCTCCATTTCATCTTCTTCTTCATCTTCCTCTTCTTCCACTTTTCTCCTCCTCCCTACACCAAAACCACCCCTTTCTTCACGTTTTCACTAGCAAGGCCTCGGCTACAGCTGAGTCTACTCCATTTTTGCAGGTAGACGACCTTGGTCGTCCCTTTTCTTGCTTGTTTTTCTGCTGTCCTTGAAGGGTTTCGAGTGATCGGGGCTAATCCGAGCACATGAGGTCGTGTGGGTGCGTGTGATGTCTTTTTGTGCGTTCTTCTGGTTGGTGTGCGTGTGAAATGTGTTTCTGGAAGTGCTTGTGGTGTAAATCTCGTGCACGGAGCAGCCGAAGGCTGCTCTGCACTTCTACAGTCGCGATTCTGCTGTTCTGGCGACTGGGTCTGCCGTGCGACTGAGCCGTGCGACGGGGTGTGTCGTGCGACTGAGTCGTGCGACTGTGTCTATCATGCGACTGAGTTGTGCGACTGGGCGTGTCGTGCGACTGAGTCATGCGACTGTGTGTATGCGTGCGACTGAGTCCTATGGATGAATGAATGCATGCGATTGAGTTAATGCGACCGAATGAATACGTGCGATTGAGTCCTCCGGATGAATATGTGCGATTGTGCGTGTGTCGCACGACTGAATGCCTAGTTGCACGAATGGAGGTTCAGTCATACGAATAAAGTTGATTCATACGAATGAAGGTTGATTCGTGCGTATGGATGTTAAGTTATGCGATTGGGTGCTGTGTGGTACGATTGAATGCTGAGTCGCACGAATGAAGGTCCAATCGTACGAATGAAGCTGATTCGTACGAATGAAGGTTGATTCGTGCGGATGGAGTGTTGAGTCGTGCATCTGGTCCTGTCGCGCGACCGGAGTTGTTGTGTGTGAGTTTCTTCATGTGTGTGGTGTGTGTATGTCGTGTGATGTTAAGGTGACATCGACACAGTCACCGTTGCTAATGACAATATTTAAGTTAACACTATCAAACTTACTAATGTTATCACAAATCAAATAAACTTTAACATTTTACAATTCTCAATAACCGATTTGTAACCAACGGTATTTACCAAGTACTTCTCTAATAACAATGACACTTTTACACAAATATCATCGGCTTGGCAACGATTTCTAGTACTTGGATCTACATAAGATTTAATATGTATGTCTGCTTGTGTGTGTTCCACGCGACCGAACCGATACAACCCGAACCAACCGAACCTTACTATTTTCATTAAACGTATCATTAATGCTTAACGATAACTGTTAATAGGTGTTTGACCTTTTATTGCATACAATATTTGGAACTCGATCATCCATACTTACCACCGAACAAGTGAGTTTCGTGGCCCCTTTTATGCTTATTCAATACTTCAATTATTTACAAACATGGGGGAAAAGTATGCTTACCCATTTTTATGCTGTACAACTTACATTCTTTGAATCAACGTGTTACTGTTTTGTGAGTACCTATCTGATACATACATGAGTCGTTGTGTGATACTTTCTTTACAACCATTTAGTTCCGGTGTTGGAACCGACGGATAGGTATTGTTAGTACTACTGAGTTGTCACCCCCATCCTTATTTGTTGGTATACTAGTTAGTACCAACAGTGGCTAGGAACGGCCCCTTGGTGAATATATTCTGACAAGATTCTTTGTGTACGTCATTAGGTTTGGTTGTAAAGCTCATGGTTATGTGATTTTGCTTACTTATAACTGTGTACACGGTATTCCGCAAAACTATTATGCAGCATCAATTTACTTACAATTTAAACCTGCGAGCTCACCAACAATTTTGTTGACCATTTTGAGCATATCTTTTCAGGTGACAATGCTAATTGAAGATCTAGGTGTCCTGCCTTAGTAGAGACCCTAGGATGCATTTTGAAACTATACAATACTTGACAAACATTCTTTTGAAACATTGTAGTCTGATTACATACAATTATTCTTTTGGATACTTGTTCCCGGGTTGTGGGAGATGCAATACAATGATACTATTTTTGGTTATGTGATTCATTTACAAGTTTATGCTTATGGCTATGTTGTCATGAATATTGACTAAACACGACACAAGTCTCCTTTGTGTCGGGTGTCGTCATGACACGCTTTATCATCAATTACATATATTGCATCTCTATTGACAACAATGTGTTATGACGATCCCGTCTCGTTACATCCCCGTGTTTCCGCTTTCAGCGGGGGTGTGACAGACTGGTATCAGAGCCATTGGTTATAGAGAATTAGGTAATTCACATGACCTAGACTATAACCTAGGAACCTTCATGTAGAATGCATGCTAGGATTGGCTTGTAACTGATATTACATGTATGTTCCTCTATTCTTGTTCTTTATCTCTATACTTGTTCTTTATCTCTATGTCTTGTCATCTGACCATCCTGAGGAAGGCACTATTACTCTTACTCTTTCCTCACGGGATACCTTCTATTGGAATCTTCCGTTCCTATGCGTGCCGCATTATACTATTAGATCTGGATACCCAACCTGAAGGGATCTTCACAGATCACGCGAAGCGTTGATCTCGGATATTGAGGCCGACCCTGAGATAGTTATGCCTGAGGTCCCGAAAGAGGAAGGGATAGGCAACTTTTGTTAGACTAATTGAGATTATTTGCTTGGAATCTATTTGTTATGACGGACTACTATTGGAATACTATTGGTTCATGGACATGAGAACTTACATGATCTGTGCGTGATGAAAGGTGTCAATACTATGATGTTAACTTGGATAGGTGAAGCTGAGGGGGGACCATGCAAGGCGAATTACCATTACGGGTGCACACGTAATTGCAATTTGCAGTGCATGTGAAGCCTGGCTAATCTTACCATGAGGTAACGTTCATGGTAGTACAAGTCTTCCATTCTATACCTTAGGACACTAGAATCATAATTCTAGTAAGACCTTGCTAATGATGATAAAATATTCATAACCTATACTATTACTTAAGTCCTGTTCTACTTGGAGCCTTCATGAGATTTCGATAATGATATTAGTCATATTCCCTATGAAACATTACTATGCCCAGCATTTTAGTAACTATGGAACTGACTAAATGTTTAGAATGAATGTGGACTCCAAAGAAATGTAGAAGAGTGATGATACTCCCTACACATACATTACATTATTCATTGGGATGATGTTAAGGAAATCGGATTTCATGTAACCGGTTTAAGCATCGTTCTCGGTATATCGTGGATGTGGTGAGAATGCTGCGGGGAACCCTATATCTAAGCATCATCGATATACCAAGAATGTGCTTGAACTGGGCTATATGATGATCTTGATTGACTGGAGCATGAAATGTTGGAACTTGATGAGTGGGATTAAATGTGTATCTTAAAGTTACTAAATTTACATGTTTACTCCTTTTATGATTAGAAGATGTCGCTTCGATGAGTCACCCGTAGTACAAATCGCGAAGGTGAGACCCCACGGGGCAGGGGTAGAGGTAGGCCACCAAGAACATGTGGTGGTCCCGCCGGCAACAATCAGGGAACTAAAAACCCCGATATAGCTGCCATGATCGCTCAGCAGCTAGCCGCACTGATTCCTACGATAGTGACCCAAGTGAGCGACACTCTTCTGAATCACAACCTCCACGGGGATAACGATACTAATAATGAGCATAACCAATGAATAGGGGAAGATACTAAGAATGGTGGAACAACTTGTAATGAAACTGAGATTGTTAATACTAGGCGGGGATGTTCTTACAAGGAGTTTGTTGCCTGTAAACCGAAGGAATTTGATGGGAAAGGTGGAGCGATAGCTCTAACAAGGTGGCTTGAGAAGATGGAGGCAGTGATCGATATCAGCAAGTGCCACGACAGCCAGAAGATTAAGTATGCAACGTGTTCACTACAAGGCAAGGCACTAACTTGGTGGAACACACAGATTCAAGCGAGGGGAAGAGAATCAACAATGCAGATGACTTGGGATGAGTTTAAAGCATTGATCACTGAAGAATACTATCCACTCAATAAGATGCAGAAGTTGGAGCAGGAGTTCTGGAATCATGCTATGGTAGGAGCTGGGTACGCAACTTACACTGATCGTTTTCATGAGTTGGCAAGACTGGTTCCGCACCTGGTAACTCCAGAATCCAAGAGGATTGAAAGGTACATCTGGAGACTTGTGCCTAAATTCGGGCAATGGTAATAGCAGCAGCCCCTCCTACTATTCAGTGTGCAATTCTGAAGGCTGGTACGTTAACAAATGAGATGGTGAGAACCGGGGTTCTAGGGAAAGGAGCTGAGAAGAGGAAGGATTTTGGAGAAGCGAGCAGGTCGAGTACCGGGAAATTTTACAAACGGTCCAAGACAACCAGGAATTTTGTAGCCGTGACACAAGGCAAGAAGGAATACGTCGGGCTGCACCCCAAATGTGATAGGTGTAACTTCCATCATCCCCCAGCGATGCAATGCCAGGTGTGTGTGAACCGTAGATGCCCGGGGCATTTAGTGAAAGACTGTAGAGTAGCACCGAATTCGATTGCGCTCGCTAATGCGGTTAACCCCGCAGGGAATGCTAGGGTGTGCTATGAGTGTTGAAGCCCAGGTTACTACCGAAACATGTGCCCCAGACTGAATCGGGCGTAGGGTCAGCAAGGAAACAACCAACCACAAGTGATGGCCGTAGCCGGTAATCAAGGCCAAGGAAATCAAGGAAATGCTGCCAGAGGATGTGCGTTTGTCATTGGAGCAAATGATGCCCGTCAGGACCCGTATGCCGTTACGGGTACGTACTTGCTCAATCACCACTTCGCATCTATATTGTTTGATACTGGAGCAGACAATAGTTTTATATCCTCTGAATTTGCTCACATGCTTGACTTGAACCCTAGTAAGCTAGAAACTAGCTACTCTGTAGAAATGGCCAACGGTAGAATTGTACAGGCTGACGAGATTATTAGAAAGTGCTCAATGATATTGGAAAACCATGCCTTCGATATAGACTTAATACCTTTTGAGCTGGGAAGTTTTGATGTGATTGTGGGAATGGATTGGTTGTCGAAGCATGGAGCTGAGATTGTTTGTCGGGAGAAAGTAGTACGAATCCCCATGCCAGACGGGGAGGTACCCAGGATTCAAGGAGAACGATCGGGAAGAACCCTAAAGCTTATCTCTTGCATGAAGACACGTCGATGTTTACGAAAGCAGTGTTACGCGTTTCTGGCCCATGTAGTGGAAAAGAAAGAAAAGGACAACAAGTTGGTAGATAATCCTGTAGTACGAGACTATCCGGATGTATTCCCTGACGACTTGTCCGGTTTGCCTCCTCCACGGCAAGTGGAATTTCGTATAGAGTTGGTTCCTGGAGCTACACCGGTAGCAAAAGCACCGTATCGGTTGGCACCATAAGAAATGCAAGAGTTATCTAGTCAATTACAGGAACTACTGGAGAAGGGTTTTATTTGGCCAAGTCACCCACCATGGGGAGCACCGGTATTATTTGTCAAAAAGAAAGACGGGTTGTTCCGTATGTGCATCGATTATCGCGAGCTGAATAAATTGACCGTGAAGAACCGATATCCTCTTCCCAGAATCGACGATTTGTTCAATCAGCTGCAAGGAGCCTCGTATATCTCCAAGATCGACCTTCGATCGGGATACCATCAACTAAGGGTTTTTGAGGATGACATACCGAAAACAACATTTAGAACACGGTATGGGCACTATGAGTTCTTAGTCATGCCATTCAGGCGGACTAATGCACCAGCCGTGTTCATGGATCTGATGAATCGAGTGTGCAAACCTTATTTGGATAAGTTCGTGATCGTATTCATCAATGATATACTTATCTACTCCCGATCGAAAGAGGACCATGAGGAACACCTTCGGGCAATACTTAGTCTATTACAAGAAGAGAAACTTTTCGCTAAGTTCTCGAAGTGCGAGTTTTGGCTTCGAGAAGTGAAATTTTTGGGACACGTGGTGAACGAAAATGGGATCCACGAAGATCCTGGAAAGATTGAAGCGGTGAAGAATTGGGATGCCCCCAGACACCTTCAGAAATACGGAAATTCTTAGGATTGGCCGGATACTATCGACGCTTCATCGCGAATTTTTCAAGGATCGCTCAGCCATTAACACTGCTGACTCAGAAAGACAAGAAGTTTGATGGGGACATGCACAAGAGCAAGCGTTCCAAACATTGAAAGAAAAGTTATGCAATGCACCGATATTGTCCCTCCAAGACGGACCTGATGATTTTGTGGTGTACTGTGATGCTTCACATCAAGGATTGGGATGTGTGCTAATGCAGAAGGATAAGGTGATCGCCTATGCCTCACGACAACTTAAGGTGCATGAGAGGCTGGAGTTGGGCGTTGTGGTATTTGCACTTAAAATTTGGAGGCATTACTTGCATGGAACCAAATGCATCATTTACACGGATCATAAGAGCCTCCAACATATCCTGGATCAGAAGGAACTTAACATGCGTCAGCGATGTTGGGTAGAGCTATTAGTGACTACGATTGTGAAATCCAGTATCACCCGAGGAAAGCAAACGTGGTGGCCGATGCTTTAAGCCGCAAAGAACACGTGAAACTACTATGTGCTCGAGCATTAGGGTTGACTATTCAAACAAGCCTGAAATCCCAGATCGTAACAGCACAAAGTGAAGCGTTGAAAGAAGAGAACATTACGGGAGAAGAATTTCGAGGGTTGGATAAACAGATAATTTGCAAGGAAGATGGCTTACAGTATTTCATGAATCGTTTATGGGTACCCAAATAGGGAGATGTTCACACCCTAATCATGGATGAAGCACACAAGAGATGATATTCTGTTCATCCTGGTGCAGACAGGATGTACCACGATCTTAAAGATCTGTACTGGTGCCCAGGCATGAAGAAAGACATTGCTATGTATGTAAGTCGATGCTTGACGTGCTCGAAAGTTAAAGTTGAACATCAAAAACCATCAGGATTACTGCAGCAACCGGAAATTCCTGAATGGAAGTGGGAAAACATAGCCATGGATTTCATTATCAAACTTCCTAGAACGAGTAGTGGGCACGACTCGATATGGGTCGTAGTGGATCGGATGACGAAGTCAGCTCATTTCTTGTCGATCTGAGAGGATTACAAGATGGATAAGTTGGCGAGATTGTACATAAAGGAGGTCGTGACAAGGCACGGAGTGCCGATGTCAATCATATACGACCGTGACAGCCGATTTACTTCACGATTTTGGCAGACAATGCAGAAAGCGATGGGCACTCAACTAGATATGAGTACCGCCTATCACTCACAAACAGATGGTCAAAGCGAACGAACAATACAGACATTGGAAGACATGCTCAGGGCTTGTGTAATCGATTTTGGTGGTAGCTGGGACACTTATCTACCATTGATTGAGTTCTCTTACAACAACAGCTACCATACGAGCATTGGATGCGCTTCATTCGAAGCATTGGATGCGCTCCATTCGAAGCATTGTATGGGAGGAAATGTAGATCCCTAGTTTGTTGGGCAGAGATTGGTGAAAGCCAGTTGACAGGCCCAGAGATCATTCAGGAAACAACAGACAAGATTTTCCAGATTAAAGACAGACTAAAAGCAGCCAGAGATCGCCAAAAGAGCTACGCCAACAACCGTCGGAAACCTCTGGAATTCAACGTGGGAGATCACGTTCTACTCAAAGTCTCTCCCTGGAAAGGGATTGTACGATTTGGAAACAAAGGGAAGTTAGCCCCAAGATACGTACGACCATTTGAAAACACGGAAAGAATTGGTCCAGTGGCATACCGATTAAGGCTGCCACCAGATCTCAGCAGTGTATATGATACATTTGATGTATCAAACCTCAAAAGTGCCTGGTGGATAAAACTCTTCATGTACCAATTGACGAAATCAAGATCGATGAAAAGCTTCATTTTATCGAAGAACTATAGAGGTCATGGACCGAAAGGTCAAACAATTAAGACGCAGCAAGATACCGATCATCCGCGTGAGATGGAACTCCAAACGAGGACCAGAATTCACATGGAAAAGGGAAGACCAGATGAAACCCAAGTACCCACCCCTATTCGTGGATGACACTCTAGGACCTAACTCCAGCTGAATTTCGGGACGAAATTCTCTCAACTGGGGGATACTGTGACATCTGTCGCCAAAAGGTCCGTCATTTAACGTGACTTCCGTTAACCTTTTGTGATCATTCATTTCTTATCTTTATAAACTATTCAGGTGTACATTATTCTTGCCTAATATCATGTTGCTTGTGTCGTTGTTGTTAGCGTTGCTATTATTTTAGAAATCTTTACAATCATCTTTATCGTTACTATTAAACCTATCGTTATTTATTATTATTGTAATTAATAAGACCATTTTTTAGTTATTAATACCATTATTTACATTTTATCATTAATATAACTAACCGATTAAGGTCGTTTTTAGTGAAAACAAACTTGGGAACTTGAGGGTTAAGTGCAGGGACAAATGTGACATTTTGCCCAACTAGGGTTGGGTATATATACCCATTTCCAGCCTTAGCCTTCATTTCATCTTCTTCTTCATCTTCCACTTCTTCCACTTTTCTCCTCCTCCTTGCACCAAAACCACCCCTTTCTTCGCGTTTTCACTGGCAAGGCCTCGGCTACAGCTGAGTCTACTCCATTCTTGCAGGTAGACAACCTTGGTCGCCCCTTTCTTGCTTGTTTTTCTACTGTCCTTGAAGGGTTTCGGGTGCTCGGGGCCAATCCGAGCACATGAGGTCGTGTGGGTGCGTGTGATGTCTTTTTGTGCGTTCTTCTGGTTGGTGTGAGTGTGAAATGTGTTTCTGGAAGTGCTTGTGGTGTAAATCTCGTGCACGGAGCAGCCGAAGGCTGCTCTGCACTTCTGCAGTCGCGATTCTACTGTTCTGGCGACTGGGTCTGCCGTGCGACTGGGCGTGTCGTGCGACTGAGTCGTGCGACTGTGTCTATCGTGCGACTGAGTTGTGCGACTGGGCGTGTCGTGCGACTGAGTCGTGTGACTGTGTGTATGCGTGCGATTGAGTCCTGCGGATGAATGAATGCGTGCGATTGACTTAATGCAACCGAATGAATGCGTGCGATTGAGTCCTGCGGATGAATGTGTGCAATTGTGCGTGTGTCGCACGACTGAATGCCTAGTCGCACGAATGGAGGTTCAGTCGTACGAATGAAGCTGATTCGTACGAATGAAGGTTGATTCGTGCGCATGGATGTTGAGTCGTGCGATGGGTGCTGTGTGGTACGACTGAATGCTGAGTCACACGAATGAAGGTCCAATCATACAAATAAATGATTCGTACGAATGAAGGTTGATTCGTGCGGATGGAGTGTTGAGTTGTGCGTCTGGTCCTGTCGCGCGACCGAAGTTGTTGTGTGTGAGTTTCTTCTTGTGGGTGGTGTGTGTATGTCATGTGATGTTAAGGTGACATCGACACGGTTACCATTGCTAATGAAATATTTAAGTTAACACTATCAAACTTACTAATGTTATCACAAATCAAATCAACTTAACATTTTAAAATTATCAATAACCGATTTGTAACCAACGTTATTTACCAAGTACTTCTCTAATAACAATGACACTTTTACACAATATCATCGGCAATGGCAACGATTTCTAGTACTTGGATCTACATAAGATCTAATACGTATGTCTGCTTGTGTGTGTTCCATGCGACCGAACCGATACAACCCGAACCAACCGAACGTTACTATTTTCATTGAACGTATCATTAATGCTTAACGATAACTGTTAGTAGGTGTTTGACCTTTTATTGCATACAACATTTCGAACTCGATCATCCATACTTACCACCGAACAAGTGAGTTTCATGGCCCCTTTTATGCTTATTTAATACTACAATTATTTACAAACATAGGGGGAAAGTATGCTCACCCATTTTTATGTTGTACAACTTACATTCTTGGAATCAACGTATTACTGTTTTGTGAGTACTTATCTAATACATACATGAGTCGATGTGTGGTACTTTCTTTACAACCATTTAATTCTGGTGTTGGAACCGACGGATAGGTATTGGTAGTACTACTAGGTTGTCACCCCCATCCTTGTTTGTTGGTATACTAGTTAGTACCAACAGTGGCCAGGAACGGGCCCTTGGGTGAATATATTCTGACAAGATTCTATGTGTGCGTCATTAGGTTTGGTTGTAAAGCTCATGGTTATGTGATTTTGCTTACTTATAACGTGTACACGGTATTTCGCAAAACTATTATGCCGCATCAATTTACTTACTATTTAAACCTGCGAGCTCACAACAATTTTGTTGACCATTTTGAGCATATCTTTTCAGGTGACAATGCTGCCTTGGTGGAGACCCTATGATGCATTTTGAGACTATACAATACTTGACAAACATTCTTTTGAAACATTATAGTCTGATTACATACAATTATTCTTTGAATACTTGTTCCCGAGTTGTGGGAAATACAATACAATGATACTATTTTTGGTTATGTGATTCATTTACAAGTTTATGCTTATGGCTATGTCGTCATGAATATTGACTAAACACGACACAAGTCTCCTTTGTGTCGGGTGTCATGACACAAGTCTCCTTTATGTCGGGTGTCGTCATGACACGCTTTATCATCTATTGCAATATTGCATCTCTATTGACAACAATGTGTTATGACGATCCCGTCTCGTTACATCCCCGTGTTTCCGCTTTCAGCGGGGGTGTGATAGAACACCAAATAAAAATCAAAAGTAAACATCGTATCTAATGTTAAAGAATCAAATCGAATGATTAGAAACACTTGAAAACCCTAGAAATCGACTGGGAACCTTCGGGAAGCCTTGGGGACGAATGGGGATGAGAATAGTGGTCTAGGGTAAACGATCCCCTTAAAAACCTAATTTTCCGCCTTATAAGTGATTTCAGCGCGTCACGTACCGTAGGTAAGCTTTTCACCATAAGTTATGGTAGGGGCAATCTGTTTATGTAACACCTGGAAATTTCAATTTGGAGTGTCATGCGACTGGAGCGTCCAATCGCATGGAAGACATGCGATTGAAGCTCAACCGCACGACTGGAGCTCAATCGTACGATTGAAGTGTTCAGTCGCATAGAGCTTGGACGACTGAAGGTCCAATCGCATGGAGAACTCGGGCGACAAGACAGTAGTATTTAAGGAAGAGAGCAGCTCTTACTCTCTTCCACACTCACGACATCAACCATAGAGAAAGAGAAGAAGAAGAAAGTTCGGTTCAAGCGGGTTCGTGAGCCAAAATCGACGTATAGCGGGTCAAATCGAAGCTCTAACCGAGGAGGCTACTAAGATGAGTTCTAGGACCCCTCTTTTACATGATTTTGAATGATTTTGGGGCTGGAACACGTCTGAAAACCCTTTTTTCTAGTTTTTGGGTGTAAACCCGTTTATATGCATTTGTGGATGTGTATGATGCGTTTGGAGCTCGATTTCATGCGTGGTTATGCTCAAATGAGGTCGTGGTATGTTTCCCTAAGGCTTAGGATGGTCGATTTGGGCTCAAAATGGGTTTAGGTGAGTTTGGGGGCCGAAAACCCTCGGCTGCAGTCGGGATGAACTCCATTCTGCATCAGCTGGGGCCAGTCGCCCGAATGGAGGGAGACTGGAAGCCAGTTGCCCGAATGAGGGGAGACTGGAGGCCAGTCGCCCGAATGAGGGGAGACTGGAAACCAGTCGCCCGAATGGCGGAGACTGAAGGCCAGTCACCCGAATGGAGGGAGACTGGAGGCCAGTCGCCCGAATGGGGGGGACTGAAGGCCAGTCACCCGAATATAGGGAGACTGGAGGCCAGTCGCCCGAATGGGGGGAGACTGAAGGCCAGTCGCCCGAATTAGGGGAGACTGGAGGCCAGTCGCCCGAATGGGGGGAGAATGAAGGCCAGTCACCTGAATGGAGGGAGACTAGAGGCTAGTCACCCGAATGGAGGGAGACTGAAGGTCCAGTCACCCGAATGAAGGTCTAGTCACCCGAATGAAGGTCTAGTCACCCGAATGATGGTCTAGTCACCCGAATGATGGTCTAGTCACCCGAATGATGGTCTAGTCACCCGAATGATGGTCTAGTCACCCGAATGATGGTCTAGTCACCCGAATGATGGTCTAGTCACCCGAATGAAGGTCTAGTCACCCGAATGAAGGGCCTGTCGCGTGGAGGCCAGGCGACTGAAGGGTGTCCATACGCCCGAATGTCCGTAGTATTGTTCGACTTTCGAAAAGTGCGAACTTAGACTCGGACCCTCGGGGTTGTAGATGATGGGTTGGGTATGGATGATGCAAGACGATGTATGATGATGAGTCGATGATGATGACATGCATAATGTTATGTGTGATGTATGCCTGGCGGTGCGTGTGATGCATTATATGTCGGATGTGTGTTATGAGTGTATGATGATGCCTATATGGTGATGATGTATGTTTAGGATTATGTGTATGTTCCTTATTATGTATATATGTCTTCCCTTGGCTTTACGTTGAACGCTAAAGAATGTAATGAAAGTATTATGTAACGTAAAGCGAAAGATAATAAAAGAGGAACATGATGAATGAATGTATACATTAACGTATGAATGAACGAATGTAATGCAGATGAGCATATGTATGAGGTGAGCGACTCTGTGTCGCAACAAACTCGAAAGCGGTCCTTATTGCGTACTCCGGTACTGTGTCGGTCTTCGGACATGAGTCGGGGTTTGTGTAACAGGCCCCGGCACAGTATCAGTCTTCGGACATGAGTCGGAGGTATTGCATGAGACGAGATAGTTAGGTGAGCAAATTGGTGTTGCAACAGACTCGGGTAGAGTTCAATCCAGGTGATTGACTCTAAAGGGATCTTTGTCGTGTATCCCGGTGTTGTGTCAGTCTTCGGACATGAGTCGGGGGTTTGTGTAACGGGCCCCGGCACAGCATCAGCTTTCGAGCATGAGTCGGGGATATTGCGTGAGACAGGATCTAGTTGGATGAGTAGAGAATCGCATGCTCCGGTACTGTGTCAGTCTTTGGACATGAGTCGGGGTTTGCGAGCAGACCCCGGCACAGTATCAGTCTTCGGACATGAGTCGGGAGTAATGCGAGAGAGTGAGATAAGACGAATGAGGAACGAGTCACATGCTCCGGTACTGTGTCAGTCTTCGGACATGAGTCGGGGGTTTGCGAGCAGGCCCCGGCACAGTATCAGTCTTCGGACATGAGTCGGGAGTAATGCGAGAGAGTGAGATGAGACGAATGAGGAACGGATCGCGTGCTCCGGTACTGTGTCAGTCTTCGGACATGAGTCGGGGGTTTGTGAGCAGGCCCTGCACAGTATCAGTCTTCGGACTTGAGTCGGGAGTTCCACGTGAGTTGATGAATGAGAGAGATAATTGTGAAAGAAAGAAAGTATGAAAACAAACGAAAGATAATGAACGTAATGAAAGTTAAAGAACAAATGAATGGAAGAGACGAACGGAAGGAACGTAATGATAATATATGAAACGGGATCCTTGTCACTCGACCCCGGTAATCATGGCTGTGTGCCATGAAGAGGGTAAAGTTTGACCGGATCTAGATAAAAGTGAAAGATATGAATGCATGAAAGTTAAAGATAAAGAATGAATGAGAAAAGAAGATAATAATAATATTATCTATGTGTATGTACGTATGATGTGTGTTCATATACGAAAGTATAGTATGGTTTTGAAAGAAGTAAAGAAAGGTTTTAACGAAAGAAAAGTATGTTTTGAATATAAAACTAGAACCCACTCAGCAACGCTGACTTTGATGTGTTTCCAGTTGGCAGGTATGTTGCTGAGGATGGCACAGGGCGACTACTCAGTTGTTGAGGCTGGCATCCATATTTTGGCGTGTCATTGTATTTTGAGAAGAAAACGAATGTTGTAATGTAATGAAATGACATGTTTTTAGTTATTAATGAAAGTTTTATTTCCGCTGCAAAATAAATGTATGTTTTAAAATGTTTTATGCGCGATGAATGACCAACCGTAAGGTGCCCGGGAACGGGGCCTTACAGTTTAGTTTTTGAGCTGATGAACCGTAGGTCATCTTTTGATCGTAAGTCAGGTTAGGGGGTATACCGTAGGACCTGTTTCTGCCGTAGGTCATGGCCGACTATCTTTGTCCGATTCTTGTTTTCTTTGTAATTTTTTTCATTCGAACTCCGTTTTCCCCCCCGTTTGCAGCCACATTCTCGTAATTGAATTCCCCGTCACCTCATCTATCATGGTCTTCACTTATCATCCATGTGCATTCTTCAAAACCCATCAAATGATTGTGTTTAACCTACAAAATATCAAATCATCGTAGTTAACTTCTTCAACACAATCTCTTATACTTAAACATATTAGATACATTAAAGTTAACCATTTAACCATGGTAAACCTCATTCCAAACCCCCTACATCACACTAGCCTAAAAATAAAGAAACCAATCATTGTCAAAAACTTAAAGTTATGCTTAACATTATTATCTATTCCTATTATTATCTTGGTCGGTGTTTTTTTTTGTTTTTGTGGTATAGGGTTTGTGTTGGATCTAGATTGTATAGGCTTAGTACTTGTATCAAGTCTTGTAATTAACATTTGTAATAGTCAATATATATATATGTGTGCTTTGAATCTATAGGTTAACCCCATATATATGTGTGTTGATTTGTGACTTGACAGGGAAAAACAATATACTTGGACGAATTCCTGAAATTGACCAAGTCTAAGAAACATCTACGGATGAACATTATTGTTGATCCGTAGATATGTTTCTTACAAGACCAAATGACCAAGTGCATGTTCCTGCAGATGAACAAGTACCATGAAGTGAAGATTAATACGGAAGAAGGATTTCCTACGGAAGAACAACATTTCTACGGAAGACCAATTCATCTACGGAAGAACAAAAGTTCTGCGGACGACAAGACTCCTGCGGAAGAACATTATACTTTTGCGATTGCTAATACCAAGAAGTCAAACGAGTCAACACAATCAATAACGAATCCCGAGAGATCCGGTGTTTCCTTAGCCGACTCAAATCATCTATAAATACGAGTCCTAGGTTTCACATCTCTGAGAACACAATCAATCAATATTACGGCTGTCGAGTTACATCATTGTGCAACCCTAACCGCCGTCACATCAACATTATTCGATTCACTGAATTCGTTGTTCATAGTTATTCATTATTATTCTTTTGTAATCATTACTTTATAGTTAATGAAATACGTTTGAATAATTATTGATTTCGCATTTATTGTGTTTCTGTGGTTGTGTCATCATTAATCATTAACCAATTAAACGTCAATTAGTGATAATTCCGCGATCATTAAATTGATTTATTTTAATACTGGTAATTCCTGAATTGCGATCCTAGGATTCTCAGGTGGTATCAGAGCATTGGTGCTCATTGATTTTGATCAATTGATCTATCAGTATTAAAATTGTTTAATTGATTTTCAAACAATTAATTCAACAACTTGTCATTCAGCAAGCATTCTCTCATTGCTTGTTTGATTTTGATCTATATTCAAATCAATTGAATACTAGATCTGAGTTTTTGATAGATTTGTCAATTTTAACATTTAATTCATACTTTTGCATTAAACATGAGTACTTTTGGTGGAGGATCTTATCAACCGCCAAAGTTGGAAACCAAAGCTGATTTTAAATCCTGGAAGATCAAGTTCAGGAATCATGTGAACTACACAGATTCCGACTTGTGGGAGTCCATCACTCAAGGTCCTTATATTCCACCCACACTTAGGCCGGATTATAATGACAAGAATCAGCCAATCAGCACTAAGGACTTGCCCCCCTGATGATGTCAAGAAGGTCAAAGTAGATATTAAAGCATACAGCTTGCTTAGTATGGCTTTGCCAGAAGAAATCTTGATCAGGTGTGAGAATTACAAGACAGCAAATTCCCTGTGGAAGATACTTTACACTCTCTGTGAAGGGAGTGAAGAGATCAGAAGCATAAGGAAAGACACCCTTAGATCACAATATGAAACTTTTCATCATATTGAGGGTGAATCAATTCCTCAGCAACTCCATAGATTTATGCAACTTGTTACTGAGATGAACATCTTGGAGTTAAAGTATACTACTGAGGAACTGAACAAGAAGATGCTCCACACTTTGCCTAAAGTTGGAAGCAAACAGTCTCCATGTTCAAGAACACCATAGATCTCAAGACAACTGGTCTAGATACATTGGTTGCTAAGGTTGAAGCACTTGAACTGGATGAACAGTCAAGAAATAAGAGTGTGAGAACTCATGTCTCACCTTATCACTTCAAGGAAGCCAAAATGCTGGAAGTGCATTTATCTCTAATAATAAAGGTGATAACTCTTGTACTTTGAGTGATGATGAAGAAGAAGTAAGTTTTTATGCATCCAAACCCACTAAGAAATCATCTCAAAGTAAAAATCAAAAGGAAAAGGGAAGAACTGCAGAGAAAAGAGAGACATCAGCAACTGCAAACTCTTCTCAACAGAACAAACAGTCAGAACCAATAACTGTGATATTGGATTCTGAAGAACAAAAAGCAGCCTTTGCAGCTTTTAGTTCTAGCTTTCAAGCATATCTTGGAAGTTCACTTACATCAGCAAACATCTGTCAGCAAGACTTGGAGGAAATCCCTCCTGATGTAGTAGAAGAGATGGATCTACAATGGCAGATGGCAATGATTGCTTACAGAGCTAAGCAATACCTGCGGAGAAATAAAAATCTGGCAGCAGCAAGCAAAACATCAAAGATTGGTGTTGATAAGTCAAAAGTCAGATGTTTCAACTGCAATCTCTACGGTCACTTCTCTAGAGAATGCAACCAACAATCATCTCAGCAGTATCAGCAGCAGCAGCAACAAAATCAGCAGCAACAACAATATCAGAATCAGCAGTCAACCTCTCAAAGATCTCTGCATAGACAACCTCAGCTAACATCCCCATCAGCCACAAATACATCAGCAGGACCAAGCAATCCTAAGGAGTCAGGGCTGATCATCCTTCAAGATAAAACATGAGATTGGAGTTTGTATGAGAAGGAAGTGATAGAGGAGAATCAAGCATTAATGGCGCATATGGAAAACAAAGTTCCTCCTATGGCCAGAGAGGTAAAAGACAGGTTATGTTCATCATCATGTGTTGAGGAAGTTGAACGATATAGAGTCCATGCTCAACAATTGGCTGATAAAGTAAAGGAAACTATGATTTTAAATGAATCACACTTAAGAGAACAAAAATTATATCAAATCAAAATAAGTTCTTTACAAAAAGATTTAGAAAAATATGTTTCTGAAAACTACAGCCTAAAAGCCCAAGTTGAGCATCTGACCACTTCCTTAACAAAATCCATGGCTGATTATGCATCCACTGAAGTGAAACTTCAGAAGTTTCAATTATCATCTCAGCAATATGAGAAGTTGCTAAACTCTCATATTGAATCAAAGAACAGGTCCGGGTTGGGTTATAATGTTGTTGCACCACCTATTAATGACAACTACACACCTTTACCTGAAACAATGACTAACAATTTGTCAAATCATTTTGTGCAAAGCACCAAAATTGACATCAAAAACAGTCATACAAACAATAATGAAACTGAGATGAGTGAAACTGAATCTACTGAATCAGAATCACTTAATATAATGAATCAGATTTTGATAAATATGATGACTTGGATGATTCTGATGAACATGATACTGATCAACTGAACATTGGTAAGAATGTTCAAGTTGAAACTGGTCTTCCGCGAGTCCTTGAAGAATCAAAGTTGCAGTACCCTCCAAAGCAACGAAACATGCTGAAGACTATTTGTAAGAGGATTGCTGAACTGAATGAAGGATTACAAAAACTAAATCCTCACAAGATTGATAGTTGCGGATCAAGTACTGAAGTACCTTTATCATCTTCAGATAAAGGTAAGAAACAAATACCAAACAAGAATCTTCGGAAAAAGAATTCTGAGGAATCCGTAGAACATCTGCGGAAAAAGAATTCTGAGGAATCCGTAGAACATCTGCGGAAAAAGAATTCTGAGGAATCCGTAGAACATCTGCGGAAAGCAAAAATTGCCAAGTCCGTAGATCATCTGCGGAAGGCAAAAACTACTGAATCCGCAGAAAAGCAACGGAAGAGAGAAACTGATTCTGCGGACGAGGTAAAAAGAGAGACAAACAAACATGCATAGAAAAAGCTAAATATCAAGCAACAAAAGGCAGCCAAAGACAAACAAACAACAGTTGATGATGCCCCCAACAAAACAAGAAGAAATCAACTGATGCTTCAGCAAGTGAGAAAAAGAACAATAAAAGAAGTTGAATGTGAAGAAAATTCAGAAAAATATTGCAAATGGTGTGATATGAAAAATCACAATACTGATGAATGCTATTTCAGCAGCTATTGTTCCATTTGTAATATGAACAATCACATGACTGATGATTATTTCTTCAACAAACACTGTGCCATATGTGACAAAAATAACCATTCCACTCAGGAATGTTATTTTAATAAGAAGAACAAGAAAAAGAGCAAAAAGAAGTCACAAGTAGCATCATCCGAATCAGATTCTCAATCCTTAGTAAGTGACAAAGAGACAAAAATTCAGAAAGATCAACAAAAGTCAAAGAAAGGTTCATCTGTTGCGAACAAGACTTTGATGAAGAAAACACCAACACAGGCTAAGGCACCTCACAAAAAGGTGGATCTGTCTGATAAACAGACTGAAGTAATTGATGGTTTCTTTGACAACTTTGCAAAAGGAACTCCTGTGTCTCAATCAAAGCAGAAAGATGAAGAAACTTTCAAAACTACAGGATCCTCTTCAAAGTTAAGATACTAACCAAAACAAGCCACGTTGAAGAAAGACTCAGATAAGCATGAAGACACCCAGAAACCTGAATCATCTTCAATAGAATCATCCTCACCACCATCAGATCAAAAAGAAACAACTAATACTGAAACTTCAAGATTAATTCATGAAGGAGTAACTATTGTTGACACATCGGGCAAACCCAAGACAACTAAGCCTTGGGTTGTCAATTCTAACTAATTTCTTTTTATGTGCAGGAACAATCATGGAGAGCTGACAACAAGTGGTATGTTGACAGTGGTTGTTCCAGACATATGACAGGCAACTGTGCACTTGTCCATGACTTCAAACATAAACACGCCTCTTATGTGGCATTTGGTGGGGATAAGAAGGGCGGTAAAATTGTTGGTGAGGGAATGGTAACTAATGGTGTTTTAACTTTTGAAAAAGTAAATTACTGTGAAAATTTGCAGTATAATTTACTTAGTGTTTCCCAAATTTGTGATCAAAATTACTTAACACTATTTGATAACACTAACTGTTACATTCTTAAGCCAGGTTTTATAGTTCCAGCAGACTGGAACCTTCTTAAAGCATCAAAAAAAGGCAACACATATATCTTGGATATGAACAACACAACACTCACAAATCATGAGACATGCCTGCTGTCTAAATCTTCAGAAGATGAATCTCAACTGTGGCATAGAAGGCTAGTCCATTCCAACATGAAGAACATGAATAAATTGGTGAAAATGACTTAGTCATTGGATTACCAAAGAAAGAATTTCATTGTTCTAATCATTGTTCTTCATGTTATAAAGGAAAACAACACAGAGTGTCTCATAAATCCAAAACAATTAACACTAACACTACACCACTCAAATTGCTTCACATGGACCTCTTTGGTCCAACCAATGTGCTGAGCATTGGAAAAAGGCAATATTGTTTGGTGATAGTAGATGATTTCACTAGATTCACATGGGTATTTTTCTTAAAACATAAGAGTGAAACATTTGAAACATTAATGGACTTTGTGATCAAGATTGAGAATCAACTTGATTTAAAAGTTAAAATTTTTAGAAGTGATAATGGAACTGAATTTGTTAATGCTGATCTGGATTCTTTTTGTAGAAATAAAGGGATAGCAAGACAATTCAGTGCCCCAAGAACTCCACAACAAAATGGAGTGCTGAAAGAAGAAATAGAACACTCATAGAAGCAGCCAGAACAATGCTAGCTGATTCTCAGCTACCCATTACCTTCTGGGCAGAAGCTGTGAATACAGCTTGCAATGTTCAAAATAGAACATTAATTGTCAAAGAACATAATAAAACACCTTATGAATTCTTATTTAAAAGAAAACCTTTTATAGGATATCTTAGAGCTTTTGGGTGTCATGTGTCTGTTTTGAATACTAAAGAACAATTGGGAAAATTTTCTGAAAAAGCCTATGATGGTTTCTTTGTTGGATATTCATCCACTTCTAAATCATATAGGGTCTATATTCCAGAACATAACATAGTTGAAGAGACTCCCAATGTTTCTTTTGATGAATCCATGTTTACTACAAATGTAAAAGGATCATCTTGGTTATTTGATATATATGCATTAACTGAATCATTTAACACTGGTTATCTGATCAATGCAGGTGCTGCGGATACATGCTATCCATTTGTGCCTCCAAGTTTGAATGAAGTGCCCCTGACAGCTGACCCACCAAGGGCATAACTTTCAACTGCACCTCAGCAAGAATCAAGTCAGCAGCATGAAGTTACATCAGTAAATACATCCGCAGATGCATCAGTATCCGCAGATGTAAGTCCTGCCTCAGCTGCTGAACTAAGGGATAAAGAGGAGGTGTTGAATCAACCAACCATGCCTGCAAGTCAACAATGTTCATCCGTGGATGGTGATGTATCTCCTACGGAAGTACAAAATGCCTCCGTAGATGCTGCAGTTACTCCTGCGGAAGAACAAAATGCTGCTTCCGTAGAACCTCCTGCGGAAGAACAAAATGCTGCTTCCGTAGAACTTTCTGCGGAAGAAGACAACTCAGCAGCAACACACACACAAGCTGATCCAAATGACCATGAGCCTTTTGATTATTTCATCGACTCAACTTCTCAGCTGACACTATCTGCTTTAATGGGTTTCTCAAACTTAGACTCCACAGTTCCAGTTGATGCTGTCTCAACAAGCAGAATAAACAAGTCTCATCCAACAGACAATATCATTGGAGACCTGCATGCTAAAACCACAAGGAGCAAAGGAGGTGTGGCAAACATTTGTTTGTTCACCTGCTTTTTGTCCCAAACAGTTCCTGCAAACATTACAGCTGCTATAAAGGATAACAGTTGGATTGAGGCTATGCAAGAGGAACTACAACAATTCAGAAAACAGAAAGTGTGGACTCTTGTAGACTTGCCTACGGGTCAACATCCAATTGGAACAAGGTGGCTATTCAAAAACAAGCTGGATAACAGAGGTATCATAGTGAGAAACAAGGCTAGGCTTATTGCTCAAGGATATACTCAGGAAGAGGGAATAGACTATGATGAAGTCTTTGCCCCAGTTGCCAGGATTGAAGCTATAAGGGTTTTCCTAGCCTATGCCTCCTTTAAGAGGTTCATAGTCTATCAAATGGATGTGAAGTGTGCTTTCCTTTATGGGAAAATTGATGAAGAAGTCTATGTGGCTCAACCCCCTGGATTTGAAGACCCTGATTATCCACATAGAGTATAGAAGCTTGACAAGGCTTTGTATGGTCTTCATCAAGCACCCAGAAAGTGGTATGACACACTATCATCCTTCCTGCTGAAGAATGGCTACAAGAGAGGAACAATTGATCAGACACTCTTCCTCAAACATGAACATCAAGATCTTTTGGTGGTTCAAATATATGTTGATGACATAATATTTGGATCAACCAACAAGAAGCTGTGCCAAAGCTTTGAAGACTTAATGAAATCTGAATTTCAGATGAACTCCATGGGAGAATTGACATTCTTCCTTGGCTTACAAGTTCATCAGAAACCAGATGGCATTTTCATCAATCAAGAAAAGTACATTCATCAAATTCTGAAGAAGTACAATCTTGCTGGTTCCACTTCATGCAAGACACCAGCATCAACAATAGACAAGATTGTGCCTGACCCTGCTGGAAAATCCGTAGATCAAAGATTGTATAGATCAATGATCGGTTCTTTAATGTACTTAACTGCCAGTAGACCTGACATCATGTTTGCTGTTTGTGTTTGTGCCAGGTATCAATCAGACCCAAGGGAGTCCCATCTGAATGCTCTGAAGAGGATTTTCAGATATCTGAAAGGCAAACCTGCATTGGACTTTGGTATCCCAAAGATGGAGATTTTAGCCTCTACTCCTATTCAGATAGTGACTATGGAGGGTGTAACAACAACAGAAAATCCACAACTGGTGGATGTCAGTTTCTAGGACCAAGACTTGTTTCATGGCAGTGTAAGAAGCAAACAAATGTATCTGTATCCACAGCTGAAGCAGAGTACATAGCTGCTTCAGCAGGTTGCTCTCAAGTACTTTGGTTGCAGAACCAATTACTTGATTATGGTTACAATTTCCTTCACACACCAATTCATATTGATAATTCAGCTGCTATGTTTATAACTGCTAATCCAGTTCAACATAGTAAAACTAAACACATTGAAATTAGATACCATTTCTGAGAGACTGCTTAGAAAAGGGTCTAATCAAGTTAGTCAAAGTAGACACAACCAATCAGCTTGCTGATTTGTTCACTAAAGCATTTGATTCTGTTAGATTTAATTTTCTGATAGAATCTTTGGGGATGATTAACTTAGAATAAATCAACAAAAGCATATGACTAACTTTGTGCAGAGTAATAGTTAAGGATAAATTAAGTGTCTGATAGAACATCTATACATGCATTATATAAGGGAAATGATAGTAGACTATACTTGGTTATTAAACAATATCTCAATCTGACTTTTCTCATACTGATATGTGAGTAGGTTCATCTTGAGTGCACACAAAGCTAAAAGCATGCCAAACTAAAAGATTCCGGTAACTGTCTGTGAGAATTCCATTTGAGAATCAGGAAAGTATGTTATGTACTGATGTGATCAAATCACCTACACAAGCACACAATGTAAAATACCTTATAATCTTCTATCTTTGCAAAGTCATATTCCCTCTGTTTTATGTGAACAAAGACCTGGGAATGTGATTAACAAGTGTGATCTTAATTCTCCCTCTGTTTTGTGTCAACAAAGACCTGGGTTAAGTTCACCTCTGTTTTACGAAAGTAAAGACCTGGTGACTATGAAGATCATATCTCAGCTCTAAAACGAATCACTTGTGCTCAATTATACATCAATTCAAAGAGCTTCAACATCAAAGCATTCATGAGACTGTAATATGCCTCAAGATAGAACTTATAACTTAATGTACATAGTCATTAAGTGTGAAAAGTAGTGATTTGCCTCACCTACGGAAGACATACTCTACTGAAAATTGAATGTGGATCTCATGATAGTTACTGATTAACAAACTTCAAAACATGATAACCAGCATGCCTAGTTGATACATTGCTCATGTATGAATTTAAGTGGATCTATATACTTACAATCAAGTGTGCAATGCATCACATAATCAACATCCGCAGAAACCAAGTCATAGTATGATCCCTCTATATATATATGCATGCATGTAATTTTTTCAGCATGATGTTTACTTTGTCCTATTAACTGATTTTCTCTCACTTAGACTGTCATATGCCTGTCATGCCTATTCACAACTTAAATTTATGATGAATGTAACAGTTTCACATTAATCACAAATTTAGGGGGAGTAGTTCATACATAAACATTAAAAAGCTGGCAATTGATTTAGTTTACTTTGAAGGAATTGGAACTTGAGCACTAACTTGAATGCAGGATACAGACACTTGCTTTCTTGTACTCAATTGCCATGCAAATGAAGTCAACAATGTCTAACATCAACAATTGAGTCTACTCAGTAGACATCATATATTTAAAGTTTTTAAAACTTTAAGTTCCGAAGAAGTTTCAGTAATACTTCTCATCCGTAGAAGTAACAGTGAAATTTCTGCATCCGCAGAAGTCTCAGTAATACCTCATCCGTAGAAGTATTGTGTGATTTCTGATTCAGCAGCAAAACAAATGTATTGTTTGAACTCATACATCCACAGATGTTAAGACATCCGCAGATGTTAAGGTTCCGCAGATGTTAGGACATCCGCAGATGTTAAGGTTCCGCAAATGTTCTGTGGAAGAAGTAATGCACAACTTGGTATGCGGAAAGAAATAAATGGGAGTGGGCCCAACATAATTAATAAAAGAAATTAATGTGTTCGCCTATAAATAAGGTTTATGACTCTTAGAACTCATTTTTACAGAGCACTTTTACACTTTTAACCTAGAAAATCGCCCACTTTCCCTCTCTTTCAAACTTTCAAAAAAACATCCGTTCCAAGAAAAACATAACATTATCCACTAATCGATTACTGGTATTGCGAAGGTAAATCATGTCTAAACATCAGTACGGAACTAGTTAATCGGTTATTGCCATTAAAACGATTCAACTGCATGTATGCTAACTCGATTTTCGTTGTTTACAGATGGCAAACAGATTCGCTAAAGAACACAATGTGTGTGTGTTCTTAAACGCTGATGATCCTGCAGCGGAAGGATGTCGAGATATCATAAGATATCTTCGATGATCCAGGCTCTTCTACGCCTTGACGGCCGAGCCTGTGATCCATCAGGCGCACATAATCGACTTCTGGAACTCAGCACGAGTTGAAGAACAAGGTGATGAGGAAGTGATTGTGGCTGAGATTCTGAATGAACGTCTTCGAATCACTGAAAGCACCATACGAAGATGTCTAGAACTAGGTGATAGAGAGATAGGGCACCCCGATGTATTCGAGAATGAATACATTGAGAAAGTGTTCAATCTAATAGGGTACGATGGAGATTACGAGAAAAGGGAGATCAAAAAGGGTAGGCTGTGCAAACCATACCGATTCTTGTGCCACACATACCTGAAATGCATGTCGAATAGGAAGTCGGGGCTCGACAGATTCTCTCGGCACATATCATCTGGAATCATTGGGATATTCGAGGGGAGAATTTATAACTATGCCAAATACATCTTCAACTGTCTGAGTGAACAAGTCAAACTTCAGAAGAGTGACAAGATGTACATGTTCCTAAGATTCCTACAACTTGTGATCAACTCAGAACTTCCAAGACTGAACAGAGTTGGAGATGTGTTTGTTCAAGCACACTTGAGCAAATCTGTGCTGAACAAACTCAGTGGGAAGTACC
The DNA here is from genome assembly GCA_024085815.1 of Flaveria linearis. Lineage (NCBI taxonomy): Eukaryota > Viridiplantae > Streptophyta > Magnoliopsida > Asterales > Asteraceae > Flaveria > Flaveria linearis. Next base: position 49,485,907 of record CM044006.1, read on the forward strand.
AGGGTAGGGACATGCCAATGTTCGCCCATGTAGTGGATGCCCAAGCAGACCTGCCATAAGAGTTGGCTTGGGCAGATGAAGCAGAGTCATCTGCTGAGTCTGCACAAGCACCTCACTCACCATTCCAAACACCACCACACCAACACCACTCACCAATCCAAACTCCACCACTCCAACATCAATCACCTAGCCAAACACCCCCTCAACAATCACAATCACCAGCAAGCATCAACACCCAACCAATATCCCCAATTCATCACCATCAATCACCTCTACTAATATCCTCATCTTCCACCAAAAACACTCAGCCAATATCTCCAGTCCAACAACAATCATCATCATCTTCTCAATCATCATCACATCACACTTAACCTTTCTCTGCACAAAAAATTCAATCCCCTGTACAACCACCACCAGAATCACCAAAACTTCCATCACCGGAAAGTGCTGGCACTGAACCCTTTGAGATAACTGAGTCTGTACACTCTGTACACTCAGGAGAGACTGAGATATTATCTCAAGCTAGCACTGTTCCTGTCTCACCCACACACAGAGAAGAACAAGTGTCATCAGTACATACTGAGCCCATACCTTCATTGAAAGATGAACAAATTGCTCATGAGCACGGGGAAGTACAAGGATCTGCTCAGGATGTCATTGCATACCATGAAGATGACTTGAGTGACAGTGACATTCCTGTGAGCAAAAGCTTTTTGGTTGCTGAGTACAACAAGTTAGTACTCAAATCAAATAAGCGAAAACAAAGAATTCAAGAGCTGAAAGGTGTAATTCAAGAAAAAGATGAAGAGCTGATGAAGAAAGATGCTAGATTAAAAAGGCTGAGAGAAGATGCTCTAAGCAACAATGAAGTTATTAATGCATTGTTGCAGAGACAACAAGAGTTGGAGGCATCTTTAAAAATTGAGCAAAACAAAAAGGCTGAGCAAATAAAACAAAAAGATGAAGAGATAGAAAAGCTGAAAAGAAAACTATCAGCTCTGAAAACAAAAGAGACTTCAAGTGCTGATCAACCAAAACAGTCGGGTGAAGCTTCTAAGCAACTGATTCCATACACCCGGAAAAGAAAATACTTTAGAGCACTCCAAAAGAAACCTGAAGATGAAAGCTCACCAAAAAGACAAAAACTTCCATCCCCTGCACCTACACCTTCAGTAGATGTGTCTACTGTGAAGGTATCATCCGGGGATGATGATGATGATAGTGAGAAAGAGTGGGAGGAGTTGACAAGAATGGAGTCCCCCACTGGTGAAAAGGGAGGAAAGGCCGATGACCTTCTAACAACAGCAGACATCATGGAAGAGAGGCCTGATTCTAGCATGTTTATGACCCTCATCAACCATGGTTTTCCATATGACATGGTTGAGAGGATGAACACATCTGAAATGAAGAATGAACTGAAAGAGTTTGAGTTTGCAAGGTTCATAATCCCAAACTATGATTATGAAGCCTTTACTATATTTCAGTCATTGGAGAAGATTAAGAAGGATCTGGGCCACTGTGACACAGCCAAACTTACCAAGTACAATATGATTGCTGGTTACAGGGACACAACTACAAACCGCATGAGCTTAAAGGCAGAACCACTGGAGAATTGCGGAGGATGATGGAGCATGTGATGAAGGTGGAACTAGAAACTGGTGTCAAGTTCAGAACCACTGCTCCACATCCAAAAGAACAACAAAGTAAACTTGCTGCTGATCCAATAACAGTTGAACCAAAAGATCAGCACAAGGAAAAAGAAACACTGATCAGAGAGCCAAGGGCAGTGATCCCCGGAAAAGTATGGCCTCTGGGAACAACTGTCCGAGAGATTACAGAGAAGAAATCAACTCTCATAGAGCTGTATGATCATATCACAACTCCTAGTTCTGTGGAAGAACACAGGATTATGGCCTGGAAATATGATCCAGACTGGGATTGTGCAGTAATAAAGAGGACATCTGGAAGGATTCAATACTTCCATGATGTGGAAGTTCTGCTTAGCCTTCCAGAGGAAGATATCAGGGATTTGCAAAGCATCCCAATATCCAACTATCCAATCCATCTCAGGGGGAGAGACTTCTCTGGAGCTGTAAATGGTATGAAGACCAGATTCATTGATGATGTGCTGACACAAGCAAAGAAAGATGATAAGGAGCACAACAGAATCAAACTAAGCAAGAAAAGAAGAACAGCTGAAGTTTCATCCCTTGTAGATGAAGACATGCTAAAGAGAGTTGGATGTGATAAAAACTCAGATACCATCAAAAGCATAAAAGGAAATCAATTCACTTATCCTATCACAGAATGGGGATATGTTGAAAAGACTAAAGAGATGGTATTGCTGAGAAATGCTGATGGGAAGAAGGCTGATAAGATCAGGATCTTTGATCCAATAGAGATAAAGATGCTGCATCCAAGCTACACATCATACCTTCATGACAAATTCTTCCCAAAGCTAACAGATGAAAAAGCTCAGAATGATCTCTGGCTGTATGTGCATATGATACAAGTTGTAGATAAACTGAATGCAAAGGCACACAAGAGAAGGAAGCATGAGGCTGGGCTACTGAAAGGTACAACAATAGCTGAAGTGTCTGAGCTCAGAATCTCAGAGGAAGATGAATTAGAAATTGTACATAATGATAGTGTAGTGGAAACACTCACTACGGAAGAAGATGTTTTGGGTCTGAGCTATGACACGCTGAAGAAGATCAGCAGGATGAAGATCAAGTACAAGTACGATGATCAGAAGACTGTTGTATCTTACTTCTACAATAAAATGATAGCAAGAGTCAAGGAGCTTGCAGTTTTGAAGGACTGATTACAAGGAGCTAAGCCTAAGGGGGAGTATTGTTGGATCTAGATTGTATAGGGCTAGATCATTTTTGTATAGGCTTAGTACTTGTATCAAGTCTTGTAATTAACATTTGTAATAGTCAATATATATATATGTGCTTTGAATCTATAGGTTAACCCTATATATATGTGTGTTGATTTGTGACTTGACAGGGAAAAACAATATACTTGGACGAATTCCTGAAATTGACCAAGTGTAAGAAACATCTACGGATAAACATTATTGTTGATCCGTAGATATGTTTCTTACAAGACCAAATGACCAAGTGCATGTTCCTGCGGATGAACAAGTACCATGAAGTGAAGATTACTACGGAAGAAGGATTTCCTACGGAAGAACAACATTTCTACGGAAGACCAATTCATCTACGGAAGAACAAAAGTTCTGCGGACGACAAGACTCCTGCGGAAGAACATTATACTTGTGCGATTGCTAATACCAAGAAGTCAAACAAGTCAACACAATCAATAACGAATCCCGAGAGATCCGGTGTTTCCTTAGCCGACTCAAATCATCTATAAATACGAGTCCTAGGTTTCACATCTCTGAGAACACAATCAATCAATATTACGGCTGTCGAGTTACATCATTGTGCAACCCTAACCGCCGTCACATCAACATTATTCGATTCACTGAATTCGTTGTTCATAGTTATTCATTATTATTCTTTTGTAATCATTACTTTATAGTTAATGAAATACGTTTGAATAATTATTGATTTCGCATTTATTGTGTTTCTGTGGTTGTGTTCATCATTAATCATTAACCAATTAAACGTCAATTAGTGATAATTCCGCGATCATTAAATTGATTTATTTTAATACTGGTAATTCCTGAATTGCGATCCTAGGATTCTCAGTTTGTTTTGGGTATAGGTTCGAGGTATGTTTTAATTAATTCATGGGTTCTTGCTTTCTTTCTTCCGTTATCGATACCCTGATGATTCTCGCTATTAAGGTTTGGGTTTTCCTTTTTTTTTTTTTCGGGGCTTTGATTTTTATTGGTTTTCTATTTTGAACTGTGTGGTCTTCTTGCGGCTTTGATTTCATTTGTTTTGTGTATCGTGTTGGGATTTGATTTAGATTTTGGGTTCTGCATGTTATAGTGTGTTATGGATTTGGGGTTTTAATGTGTTTTACTTTGTATATTTTGCTGATTTTGTGGTTTTGAATCTTCATTTTGATTTTGATTTTAGTTTAAGGTTACGTTAAAACTCGTGTAGCCGCGGTAATGCGCGGCGCCAAAACCTAGTTTAATATTAATCTTCAACTTTCAATCTTGATGAGCCATAAATTTTAAATTATAAAGGATTTATATTGAGTTAAAAGAATTTTAAAAGTGATAGATATTTAGAGAGAGGAGAAGAATAGAGCTAATGAGTTAGAAGAAATTTGTAGTGGTATTTATAATGTAATTGTTTTATTAAAATTTACCGCTCTCAAGAACGTTGGGAAACGATCATAATGGTGGTTGGTGGTGCAGGTGGAACCGGTAAATTTTCACTAGGCCTTGACATTACTAATTTTTATTCTTGGCACGTGTCGAAGCTAGTCAATTATTTCTAATTATGTTTATTTTGTTTACACATTATTTTTCATATTTTTGTTCTTTAGATTCCCTTTTTTTTATTTATAAAAAATTTAAAGATTTTTTATTAATAAATATTTAACTACTAGAAATCTGGACTTTCACCGCAATCGGATTCTTTAGAATTTCGATCGCTGTTGACATGGTTTTATCTATAGAGCTCCGTCTAGAAAAATGCTTATGTTATACATTTTTTAACGGAATTACATCGGTAACTTGGGGAAGATTTTCTTTTGAACTAACTATTGACATACCTAGCTTCTAACATATTATTCTATACTCAAATTCCACATTTCTTCAGCGCGCAACTTAGTGACAGACTATCGACCGGTGTCTTCCCGATAGACACCTGTCACTAATCCGTCACTGATTTTACTATAGTTATTATATAATTTTATTATACGATTTCCAATAGACTTCCTTCAATAATCCATCATTGAGTTTATTTAAAAGAAGTTGATTTATTAGTTTATTTCTAGCAATAGAAATACATAAATCTATAAATTACATATAGTAAAAATAAATACAATATATTCTTTTTATTAAAAAAAGAAGCATCTAATTACGAGAATCGTGATTGGGGCTGGACACATAATTATTCAATTGAGTTGTATAAAGCTATCGTACCCAATGTTTTTAGAACTGGATCGGACGTCGAACCGGACGCCTTACTAGTTTGGTGGTCGGACTGGTTTTAAGAACCGGATGACGTCAGTGGCGGAGCTTGACCACTTCCGAAGGGGGGGCGGGGGCGAAATTAATTTTTATTAGGGGGGCGAACTTGAGTTTTATATGAAAATTTACACTACCGAGCCAAAAATTTACACTACCGGACTAAAATTTAACACTACCGACGAAAAAAAGATGGGGGGCGCCTCCCTGGTCTTAACTATGCTCCGCCAGTGGATGACGTCATAATAAACATATATATATATATATATATATATATATATATATATATATATATATATATATATATATATAGGGGATCCATTGAAAACCTAAATATAAATGAAAACCTTGAAAACTCAATCTTAACCATTAATTATATAGATCAATGGTCATTAACTACTAGTGTCAATTTTGTAAATTAATGTAATTCAAAAAACCATTTAAAAAAAGAAAAGGGCAATTTTGGAAGTGCATAATATTATGTAACAGATGCCTAAAAAAACTCCAATCATACGAGATTCGAAATCAAAATAGCAACGAAAATTCGGTAATTTTGGAAGAGTAGAAGTTGCTATTATATGCAAAATCTTCAATTTCTTTGACAGAAATCAATACATTCGGAAGAAATTGAAGATTATTTCAGCGTCGTTGGTGATTCTGCATTCATACGCTGTAAGTTTTTCGAAAACGAATATGTATGTGTTATTATTAGTGATCGCAACTTGGAAATCCAACGAAAACTGGATTATGCATACTCATAGAAAGCGATTCAATGGTGTGTGTAAGTTGGGGGTTAAGTTTTTTTTGTTAATTTTAATTTCAATTCAGTTAGGGTTTTTGATACGTATATGTACGCATGTCTTATGCGATTTCATAGATCGATAATGTTGACCTGGTTTAAAATTCTTGTGTGTACATATATGTATGTGTCATTTTAGTTTCAAAACATACAATATGTATGATGTTAGTCAGTTAATTTAATTTGTGGTACGTATATGTACCAAAATTGTGCATTATGCAATGGTACACTTATGCTGATTTGTGGGTACGTATACGTACCTAATTTACTGCATGTTTTAATATCTGCATTTGTACATTACGCTGATTTGGTATAGAATCAGAGGGCAATGGTACACTTATGCTAATTTGTGGTACGTATATGTACCAAATTTGTGTTGAGATAATAGTGTATATATATAACTAATGAGAATGTTAATAGCATGGACCAAATAGCTAGTTGGATGGTGCATCATAAATGCAGACCCCAGATCATCCATAAAATTATTGGCTGTTGATATTTTATCTCTGTGATTAGGTGATTTAGTCTAATGTAAGTATTGGTGTTACATATATGTACCAAAACGAATAATGAGGTTATGATATATGTATAGAATCAATGTGTATGTTAGTAAAATGGCTCAGATACCTGGTAGGATAGAACATTATAAAATGCATCCCCAAAACAAGCTGTAGATATTGAATGTGGCAATTTTATTTTCATGATTAGTTGTTTTAATATTGTCTATTAAATTTTGTTACATATGTGTACCAAAAAAATGTTTGAGGTTGGAATATATGTTTATTAGCAATTTAGTATGTTAATAACATGGTCCCTCCAGGGTAATGTAAGTTTATAATATAAATACATAATGCATACATGTATTTACCATGCTTTTATGGTTTTTAAGGTTTTCATGTATCTATTTACCTTGTTGCATAATGCACAAATACAGATCTTAAAACATGCAGTAAATTTTGCCTTTCCATCTTTTATCATCAATGAGTAATTGTGTTAAAATAATATGATGGATTCTGTGTTACATATATGTAACAAAAGTGTACTGAATATAAGATATATATGTCTAAGATATCTTAGTTTATGTTAGACTTTGTACAGTTAATATTTTTTTTGTAAATAAATCATACATAGATGTATGCATATGTGGTATATTGTTAAAATCCCACAATATGCCACTTTGTAATATCATATAATATTAAATTAATGACTGATACGTATGTTTATATAGAAAAATGAATTCTACATAGTGTAATTTGTTTCACGGTTTCATATGTAGGTAAATGTTTTGAGCAGGGTACTGCGACATATGGAAACGTTTATTGGTAGTCGTACAAAAAATGGGATTGTGGGTTTCCATCAGATGAAAGCAAAATGAAGACAAAAATTAGGAATCTGAGGAAAAAGTACGTCGTTAAGATCCTTACTTCGGATGTGAATATATATAAGGAGAAAGTGTTGAAGGAAGCAGAAGAGTTGGATACATAAAAAAAAGATAGATGATATTGTTAAAAACTATTATAGTATTTTGAATTGGGATTATGATTCAATTTTTTGGATACAGTAAGTTTAGTCTTAGATGTTTGCAAGACTTGGACGATTATCTTAACTGTTTTTTGAATACTTTTAAACAAATGAATGACATTCAATTGGTTATGTGATATATGGATTTTATTCTGATGTATTACTATTACTCATTGACATAGTAACATATTATTATTACGAATGAAATAAAAAACCGCCAAGTCAAACGTATCATGAAAATATGACGTGCGATACGTATATGTATCAACTGAATTATATGTTGTCGTACAAGTTGTATTATACCCACATAACATATAAAAAACCATGAAATCACATGTGATAACATGGCGGTTGATAAAAAGTAAGGTTAACAGATATATCAACTGAATTATATGTTGCCGTACAAGTTGTACCTATGTCTTACAATATATGTTTTCATAAATGGTACATATATGTTTCATTATTAAAAGATTAAGATCGATAATGTTTATAAACATCAAAATATGTAAGACAAAGACTACCATGACATTACAAAATATGTTTTCATACTGGTACATATATGTTTCAGTATTAAAACAATACTATCAATAGTGTTTATAAACATCAACATATGTAGGACAAGACTACCATGACATTACAATATATGTTTTCCTCCAGTACATATATGTTTCAGAATTAAAACAACAAAATCCATTGTGTTTTAAAACATTTTCTGAATGTTACATATATGTGTCAATATAAACAATGACTGGTACGTATATGTACTTCTATGCAAAGAATCATTTGTACTTTAATGTATGTAGGTATATATGGACGCATGTAATGTACCTATTCAATAACAGATTTGTTGGGTCTTATTGAACATAAGAAGAAACAATTAAAAACAATCAAATAATGCAAATAAAAAGTATTTTGCATATAGGTACATATATGTTTCAATATAAAAACAAAAAGAATTTATAATGTTTACTAACATCAAATATTGCACTTTTAAATGTATGATTAAAGACAAAAAAAATTTTCTTACTGCATATATAGATACATACATTACTGTATGAATATCTAATAATAATATTTTAATCATCATCATACATACATTACCTAGACCCATTGGGGGACTTATATAACGTGCTGCGCAAAGAATAGAGGTACATATAACATAGAGGTACATATATGTAACAATAGAGTTACGTATATGTAACAACAATGTTACATATACGTGTTATGATAACATTTAAAATCATAACGTTCTTTGTTGGGAAGATCTTCTGCTGGTTGTTTGCTACTCAACTCTGTTGGTTGGCAGAGTTCTTTGTCAATATCACCATACCAAATTGCCAGCTGCTTGTACTCCTTAGTTAACCTCTTTCTTGACATGAAAGCATCTTGAATCATTTTCTACCAAATGCAATAATTATTTAAAATCGATAACCGAAAACAAAGACTAATCTCACAGTTACTTGAAGAGGAGGAAAACAGGTTTTACCTTGTACGACTTGCTTCTCGACGAACTGGGAAAAGTGGAAAGTTTTCCACCTTCGACAATGACGCAACTTTCAACTGCATCCTTCTTAACGTCTTCAAAGTCAACCATGGAGCCACCTACTGATCCTGTTAAAGTTTGCTTCATCAGAATATAGCCTAAAAAAGGTTTAATCCATATATTCTGACAAAATAATTGCACTCCAAAATAACATTTTATTAAATGAGTTTGTGACAGAATAATTAGTCTTCCATAACAAAAGCATAAAGAAAATCTAGTACGTATTTAAGTAGATTTCTTTTTTATTATATGAAAGAGAAGCATACCAGTTACAGAGCAAGATACAGAAGCTTCATTATTGCTATCATATGCAAGGGTTGTGAAAGAACCACAAGATGAATGAATATCCAATGATACAGATAAATAATCCACTGTTTCTGTAGGATTGCAGTAGATTGTATCCGGTTCTACAGTGGAGTTTATGAATGATGAGTTTAATGACTCGCGTGATCTTTCAGACGATAACCCACCAGAAATGATATGCCTAGCATTCTCTTCTTTATTCTCATGGCAAGTAGTTGAACTTTCCATTGCAGGTGATTGATGAACGGTTGTAGTGTTTGAATCACATTTAAGTTCATCAGCGGGCCTGTTCAGAAGCACTTTTTCTTTCTTCCAGATTCATCAATGGCGCAAATCAGTCTACAAGCAGTGAGAGATGGTTTCAATTGGTGAAGATCGGGAAATCAACATCGCAAATAGAACTAACGTGGGAGCATAATCAGGGAATTAGTTTTACAATTATAGAAATTAATAAATAATAACATGTTAAAATTACTAAATCACCCTTCTACATTAAATATTTAAAAATAAAATACAAAAATTATGATTGGTGGATATGGGTTTTCATGGTTTTCAATTATAATCTAAGTTCTCATTTGATCCCTCCCATATATATATATATATATATATATATATATATATATATATATATATATATATATATATATATATTCTAAAAATTAGTAGGACTTTAAATCCAAGTCAAACACTATTATATAAAACGTTTAAACTTTATAACTTCAACAAATAATCAAATAGAAACATAAATTATAAATACATTAATTATGTCAAACAAACATCCAATCATCCATGATCCAACTTCCAAGTTCCAACCATACCAATACCATAATCCAAACTTCCAAAGTTAAGCAAAATAATCGAAACAAACCATCAACTTCAAATAAACAAGTTTAAACAAACATAACATAAGTATCTTAAAAATCATCTAAACCATCATCATTATCAACTTCATCATCAAGTCCAATAAAATCATCCTCATTGATATCTTCACCTATAATTAAAAGAAAGACAAGTTTTAATTAAACATTCATCATACAATTATATATTTTCACATAATACTTGTATATAAATAAATACTAACCTTCAAATTCGTGTGTTTGCGAAATAAACGTACCATAAATATTATTTGGTGGCTCTTCTTCTAACATATTTTCCAATTCATTATAATCAAGTTAACATTCCTCTTCATCATCAATAACCCAGAAACTCAGTTTTATCAATACTTTCATAATCCACAGGGTCATATGACCTTTTGTTCTCATTTTTCCTAATGAAATCAATATTATTTAAAAATATTACGTAAGAGAAACAAATAAAAAAAATAAGATAATTGTCATTTATATATTACCTATTTTGAGGAAGCAAGTTATAATGAACATATACGAGGTCGCAAAGCCTTTGATGCTCCAATCGGTTCCTCCTTTTCATGTGAATTCTTTCAAAAACACTCCAGTTACATTCACATCCGGAAGAAGATGCAGTTTGACTTAAAATTCTACTTGCAAATGAATGCAACTCTGGGACATCTCCACCAAACAATTTCCACCACTCATCTAACAAAATTAAAATAGTAGATAATTATTCTATCAATACATTCACATAATATAATTAAGAAAAATGAACATTAAAGTAATTTTACCTGGACGAGTTGTCTTTGCTTAAGCAAAAGCAAGTGGTCAACTAAATCATCCTCTCAATCAAGAAATTGATATAACTGTGATGTAAGCTTCATAGGGTCTAAATTCGTCTTTTGCTCAACCAATAAGCAGCAACATGTAGACTCCTATGCAACGTTCTATCCCAATGGCATCAATAATGCGAATATATTGCTTGTAGTTACGCTCTTTATTGCGGAATAATTCTATGATGCCTTTCCTTGCCCTACTCATACCCTCAAACACATATTCTTGTGAAGGTTTTTCATCCGAATCACAAATACGCAAAAGCCTCACAACAGGAGCCATCACTTTCACAATTATCAAACAATTATTCCAAAATTTATCATTTAATACAATCTGCTTCATGTCTTTGGCTTTTGGTAATTTCAATACTTTCTTGAAATCATTAGAGGTAACCATAGCTTGCAAATCTGATTTATGGTCATAGAAGCTTCTTAGTACCAAAACGAGTGGCACCTAGACGTATGATTTATGTCCAACATTGTCTTTTCCTCAACCAATTCAAAGGCCGCTTATTGTTATATATAAAAAAAGTTACCTTAGATGCAAGTTGAACTAATTCAGCCACAGAAGTTAACTCCGAAATATCCTTCAAAATCATATTAATACAATGGGCTAGACGCGGGGACCAACAAAGCAAGGGATATTTCTCACACAACAATCTTCCTGTAGCCTTGTAATTAGTAGCATTAGCGGTAACAAAGTGAACAACATTTCTATAACCAAGTATCTCAACAATCGCCCCAAACAAATTTCATAAGTTTTTCGCATTAGCGTCAAGATCCGATCAACAGATTTAATAAAAAATTCCTTTTGGACAATATACCAAGAAATTAATGAGTGGTCTTTGTCTAACATCACGCCATCATCACTTATTATTGTACAACCTGTTTCTGACCATAACAGTCTTTGAGCTTCTACTATTAGTGTCACTGATTTCTTAGCTTCTTTTAATAAACTCACCCTCATTGCATGATAAAAGGGTCCCGTATACCCATGACCCATAGAAGATACTTTGCTCATTGCAATCGGAAACAGAGGTGAATTAATAGCATTCATTGGTATGCACGCATGATAGAACCACATAGCCACAACCAAATCTGTATCATCTAATCTTTCTTTACTTTGTCATGCTAATTTTATTGAAGGTTGAGAAGAATCATTTCAAAATAAGATTGTAAGTTTTCAGAAGTAGGAGAAGCTTTCTTTTAGCCCGTGCACTTTCTAGTTTAACCTTAGGTGTTTCTTCATCTTTTCCCTTCTGTGAACTTTCTTCATAAGCACTTTTCATTTGAAACTTGACATCTGCGGGAACCTTTAAACAAGTAGCAATATCTCCTTTTACTCTACTAAGGTGTTGCTTCATTCTATTAATGCCCCCTCCATGAAAGGGTTTATCATAAAAACTACAAAGTATAAACTTTTTCTCTAATGCGTATTGAGCTTCAGTAGCGTATCTCCAAGCATTATCCATTTTCAAACGAAGACTTAAATGAACACTTGATTGTGTTTTAGTTTGTTTATTCGGTGATGAAGTCGAATTCATATTCTACAAGATAAAACAAAAATAAATTAGCTTCAAAGCATAACCAATTTACAGATTAGTGCAAAACATATCTATTCACTATCAAAATTTAAAACATAACCAATTCAAAAATGAATACATAACCGATCTACAAGATGATCTAAAATCATCAAAATCAGGTAATACTTCATAGATTGTGCCACGTCAAAATTCAAAAATCACAAGACAGAATCAACTATTAACAGAAGAAATATACAAAAATTAATTGCAAGAAAAAAAGCATCTAGATTCTAAAATACAAAAATTAGTTGCAACAAAGAACATCTAATTCTAAAACCACCAAAATCAATGTACAAAATAAGTTTAGAGCTTGAGAAGAGAAACGTCAAACATCAAAGTTCAAACATTACAAGAACATCTAAATTCTAACCTTCAACTACCTTGAAATAAGAATCAGTAAATCACCAGAAATCAAACCTTGAAAGTAAACTACCCTAAAATCGAACAACTAGGGAAGTGGAGCAACCTAAGCAAATGATGAAGGGTTGGCTGCTGTAGTACTGATGGAGACCTAGCTGGGAGGGAGGCGAGCCGCGAGGATGGAAAGCTGGAGACCTGCAGGGGTGGCCGATGGAGGGATGCTGACACCGCTGTGGTGGTTGGTGAAGGGCTGTGAGGATGGAGACCTGTTGCTATGGTTCGAGGATGGAGACCCGTTGCTATGGTTCGAGGATGGAGGGTTGCTGTGGTTCGAGGGTTAGAGCCTTAGAGGGTTGGCTGGAAAGTTTTAACTTTGAAGTTATTAGGTATTTAGGGTTTTTAATTTTTAATATGGCATCCAATTAAAAATAAAAAATAAAATAAAGAACGGGTCCAACCACCGAACCGCGAAACCCAATCCAACCGTCGAATCAGGTTAAACCGCCCGGTTCAACGTAAACAAAATGATTGCTATGAGATCGGATCGGTCGCCTGGCCGAATGACGGTTTGGCCGGTTGGACCGGCCGGTTCGATCCGATCCAAACAACATTGCTCATACTTCAATCTAAAATTAACAAAGAGATGACAGATCTAAGCGAGTTGGACATCTAGGATGGGATTCAATACAAGTTTAAAAAATTAATGGTAGGTATTTATAAAACAATAAGAGACAACTTGATAATGATAGGATACATCCTGATTGATCTCGTAAGGGTAAAACGGAATCGGTGGAGGTCCAGGCCCTAAATATACCGCCCTTCCAAACGCCTTGGTTTATATAAATAGAAAGTCAAGATTCAAAAGAAAATTGCACACCAACAATATTTCTCTCTTTAACCTAAAAGTTCTTTAATGTTTAGGGGTGCTAAAAAATATCCGAATCCGAAACCAAATCCGAAATATCCAAAAATCCGAAATTCCGAAATTCGGATATCCAAAATTTGGGATCCGAATTCGGATAGTAATTTTGAGAATTTTAAGATATTTTGGTTATCTGAAATATTTTTATAAAAAATTATATATATAAAATATTAATTAAATATTTTGGAGATATTTAGATATTTTGGGTATTTTAATAAAAACTTCGGATATCTGAAAAAATAATCAATAAAAATTATATTTTTATAAAATTTATTAAATAGTATAATTTGTTTTGAATTCAAATATCCAATCCAAAATTTTAAATAACCAAAATTTGGATAACCGAAATTTCAGATTTGGATAGTGAAATCCACTATCCGAAATTTTCTGATATTCAAATTTGAACACCCCTAATAATGTTTAGACTTGTTTTTAAGACATGAAACAACCTAGCAGAGGACACAAGAGCAGGGGCGGAGCTTGAACATTTTGTTAGGACCGTGTACGTACGGAGTACTAACGGATTCTACATGAAACCGGATCAAATAGCGCGGAATTCTATTTGATTGGCGACCCAATCAGTGAGAACGAATAACCTGATCCATCTAATGATGTAACAAACGTTAAGAACAGATTGGAATCGATCAGGAACGAACTATAATCTTGGATTTGCGACTTGGGACGCTCTGGACGGCTAGGGTACGAAAGTATTCGAAGTATTATGTTTTTCCACGAATTATGTGGTATTTATAGATTATCAGTGTTCATTCGTACGACTTAACCATTAGTATGGTTCATCCATGCGTATGGGCCATAAGTATGGTCCAGTAGCATGAATGTCCACATGACTAAGTTAAACATATTTCTAAGTTCTTATTGAGTTAGACTTATGTAAAACAACATCAAACCTATATATTAACTTCATATATGCGAATTGTTGGATCCTGTATACCCAAGACACATACAAGATTGATGTGGTTAGTACGTTATGATCCAAGTCGGGTCATACCCAATAACAAGCTAAACGAACACCAATAAATATTTAATTGTTGATGAGATCAAACAAATAAATATTGACACCAATTTAGAAAATGGGTTTTCTAAAACATTGCATTTGAAATAAAACAAATTATATGGATAATTTGTTAATGAGAAATTATTTGTTACATTATTTAAATATGTTGAATAATAACAAATAATAGTGTGTTAATATTATAAAATTAAAAGGGGGTTTTAATTTTATAAATCTTATGATTAGAAGAGTGTAAATTATATAAAATAAAATTGGGGGGAACCCAATTTCAAATGGCCTAATTCGGCCGCCCCTTCACATGGGGATTCCTTTTTGTCTTGGTTAATTACAAGACTAATGATTCTTGCACTCTTCCCTTGGAACACACTTTTCTCTCTCACACATGCAAAGGTCACTTCTCCCTTTCTTCCTTAGCTGAAAATTCGAAATCAAGGCTGAAATTAAAGACATTCTTGGCTGATATTCGAGTTCTAGAAGAAGGAGTTGGGTCTTGGTGTTATACTACCTAACAAGTAGGTGGTTGGAAGAGCTTGTGGGTATACAAGCTTGAGGCTTTCTTCCTTGAGGGCTGCACATACAAGAACATCATCATCTTCATCTCATCCTTTCTAAAACATCTTGTTCTTAAAAGGTAGTTCAAGAACACCCTATGGTTGTGTTTTCGTTTTTGATAACATGCTATTTCATATATAAAAGATCCTTGTTCTTGGGTTTTGTTTTTGATTGAAAATGGTTCATATTTTAAGATTCTTAACAACATTATTAAACCTTTTATCCACTGCATTTTTATAGTTTAAATGGTTAAACTAGCTTTGATTTACATGTTACAAAACCCTACAATGGCATCTAGAGCTGGTTATATGGAATGCATGCTTCAAAAGTTCTTGAAAAGTTAGTTTTCATGGACTTTTTCAACCCATTAGGCACTGTTTTGTTATGGGTGAATGAATCCCTTATGTTTCAAGGTTTAATCTCACATGCTTTAGTATAAACCTTGAAAGATTAACATCAAAATGGTTGGTTATATTATTTGGACAAAACCCTAAATTTTGGTTCATGTTGGTTGAAAATTTAGGACTGAAATAAGGGGTTCATTGTTATTCTTGGATGTTGTATATGTTTCTTATTTTGGTGCATAACATAGCCTTAGTTTTATGTGTTTTGGATTTGGTTGATTGTGGTTTGTCATGTTGGTTTTGATTCTTGAAAGGGTTGTAATATTTGTGTTTGTATTTTGGGTTGTACTTTATTTATTCATTTGGTTATGTAATAAATAGATTAGGTGCATTTCTTTTATTAGAAAAATTTTATTAGGATATGATTTTGTAAAAGAAGATGCACAAGATGAAGACCCAAAGAAGGACACAAAAGACATGGACACTTGAAGCATTTGGATGTGGATTCAAGTGGGAGTACATGGACACATTTTGATATGACATCTTAACCCTTAGGAAAGACCTTATGACAACACTTGTGATGGCAAACAAGTGTGGTCAACTTAGTGGCTATGGTTATGCACTTATGTTTGTATGATTATGCTTGTTTGGATGTTTGTTGTATGATTGTTGGTTGATATTTGGATATGCATTTCAAACTCATTAACAAACTTAACAAGCTGAAAATTGATGGTTCTTTATCATTAAGTGGTTAATAAAAGGTTATTAAAAGGACTAGTGATTTTAATAAAAGGGGTTTTATTAAAAATGAACCATAGGGTACCTTGTATTTGAAAGCATGTAAATATAAGGTACATAGAGTTTTCTAAACTAAGATTATGAAAACTTAAAATTTCTCTTATAAACAAGTTAAACACCATCCTTTTGCATAACACTTGAGTCATTTGGAAACTCTTAATGGGATAAAGGTCACCTAACCATTTTGAGGGAACTTGTGATTTGAGGTGGGGATACCATATTTGTGGTATAAAGATCACCTAACCACTTATGTTGGAGAACTCACATGTGTGTGTAAGTAGGATAACTTGATTTGCAAACCATGTTTAATGGATCACCTACAATATGGTTTACAAAGGTGTTGATGGGATAAACGTGCCGACCACACATATGTTGTTTAAGTCGATCCCATACCCTAGAAGTTGCAAAGGGTTGCAATTGTCAAAACGTTAACTACCTTGTTAATTTGAATAATGGGATAAAGGTCACCTAACCACTATTTAAATTTAACGTTGGATTCTAGATTTTAAAATTATGTAAGACACTTATAAGAGTTTTAAATTATTAAAAAAAATATGAACGATATCGAAAATACTAAAATTGAACTTTGTTAAAATTTTGTAGATGGCCACCAACAATAATGAAAATAATAAAATCTCATCCGCTCACTCACTATCACTAAGGATCATTCTCCAAAAGGAGCGTCCAAACCATAATAACTTTATTGATTGGTTTCAAAACTTGAGAATTGTTCTCAAGAAAGAGAAACGATCATATGTTTAGATGATCCGATTCCCGATCAACCTAATGAGGAGGATGAAGAGGCCTTTATGAATTGGGTGAAATACACTGAGGACTCGGTCCAAGTGTCTTGCCTCATGTTGGCAAGTATCACTCTGGTTCTCCAAAAGGAGTATGAACATCATGGAGCATACAACATGATTACCCAGTTGAATGAAATGTTCCAACAACAAGCAAGGGTAGAGCGCTTCGAAATGGTTCGAGCACTCCATGCATGTCGTATGGATGACACCCAATCTGTTTCATCTTATGTACTTAAGATGAAAAGCCACATTGACCACCCTGAAAGGCTGAATTGTCCCATCTCGAAAGAGTTAGCTACGGATATGATCCTCAACTCTTTGTCAAAGAGGTTTAACAACTTTGTCATGAATTATAACATGAACGGGTGGGACAAGAACATAAGTGAGCTTCACTCTATGCTCAAAACGGCCAAGGCGGACATGGATAGAAAGGTTTTACCCGTTCTCACCATCAATGAAGGTGGGAACAAGAAGAGGCCTCACCCCGGACCCAAGGCAAATGTTGCCAAGGGTAAGGGGCATGTTAGGGGAAAGGGAAAGGGAGTGGTAAGAGCGCCACCACCAAAACAAGTTGAAAAGAAGCAAAAGGTTGCTTCAAATGACCCATGCTTCAAGTGTAGGGAGATTGGACATTGGGCAAGGAATTGTCCAGTCCATCTCAAAGAGTTGCAAGCTAAGAGGGATGTCGGGCAAACCTCAGGTACAATTTACATGATTCATATTGATATAAATTTAATATCCTCTAACACATGGGTATTGGATACCAGATGTGGAACTCACATTTGCAACTTATTGCAGGGGTTCGAAAGAAGTAAGGACTTCAAGAAAGGGGATGTTAGCCTCTACATGGGGAATGGGGCGAAAGTTCAAGTTGAAGGCTGAGGGGACTACATCTTGTAGCTTCCAAATGGTTTGGAAGCAATTTTGAACAATGTTTTGTATGCTCCTAGTTTGACTAGGAACATTATTTCTGTTTCCCAATTAAGACAATATGGTTATGTTTTAACATTTATTGAAAATGAAATTCATGTTTCTTTAAATGGCATATTTTATTTTAAAGCTATTCCTATTAATGGTATTTATGAATTGGTTCATGAAAACACATTATATGATAGCTCATTGTACCAAACCACCACCAAGAAACTCAAATTGGTTTTGAGTGATACGTATCTTTGGCATTGCCGTCTTGGTCATATAAACAAGAAACGCATATATATACTTCAAAAGAACGATCTTTTAAAAGCAAGTGAATATGATTCATTTGATGTATGTGAATCTTGTTTACAAGGTAAAATAACTAAGGCACCTTTTAGTGGCAAACCCGAAAGGGCAAAAGATTTATTAGGCATCATATATTCGGATGTATGTGGTCCTTTTAAGCCAATGACTAGGTACCATCAGAGATACTTCATTACCTTTACCGACGACTATAGTCGATATGGTTATGTGTACTTACTAAGACACAAAGATGAAGTTTTTGAAATGTTCAAAATCTTCCAAAATGAAGTAGAAAATCAACTCAATAAGAAAATAAAAATTCTCCGCACTGATAGAGGAGGTGAATACCTAAGTGATGCCTTTAGAGATCATCTTAGAAGTTGTGGTATTGTCTCACAACTATCTCCACCTGGAACACCACAACATAATGGCATGTCCGAGCGGAGAAATCAAACTCTATAGGATATGGTTCGATCTATGATGGCTACAAGCTCACTGCCTCTATCATTTTGGGGTTTCGCTTTGCTCTCTGCGGCCCGTATCTTGAATATGGCCCCAACCAAGAAAGTGGAAATGAGACCTTTTGAAAATATGGCATGAAAGGGTTCCATCACTTTCATATTTAAAGGTATGGGGTTGTGAGGCTTATGTTAAGACTCCCACCTCAAACAAGCTAGAAAGCCGTTCCACTAAGTGTATCTTCATTGGATATCCTAGAGATTCTATGGGATTTATTTCTATGATTGATTGGAACAAAAGGAGTTTGTTGCCAAGAAGACTGAGTTCTTAGAAGCTAAGTTCCTTACGGAAGGAAGTAGCAGTAGAACCGTGGATCTTGAGGAGGATCAAGAACCACAAACCGATACACGTTTGGTTGACACTAGCAATCAACATGAGGATGTTGGGAATGATCAAGTGGTTGATCAATGTACACAAAACGTTCGCAGATCTGGTAGAATTAGTAATCCACCTAAAAGATATGGATTTTTCGTAGATGGATGCTATGTGGTAGATTCCGATGAACCAACCACCTATCATGATGCAATGTCCAATTTGGATTATGACAGATGGCTTGAAGCCATGAAAGTTGAGATGGAATCCATGTATGACAACCTAGTGTGGGACTTGGTTGAACTACCTCTTAACTCCAAGATAGTTGGAAGTAATTGGATTTTCAAGAAGAAAACCGATATGCATGGAAACTTGGATACTTATAAAGCTAGACTTGTAGCAAAAGGTTTCACTCAAACTCAAGGGGTTGATTATGATGAGACCTTCTCACCAATTGCAATGCTAAAGTCTATTAGGATATTGTTTGCCATAGCTGCTCATTATGATTATGAGATTTGGCAAATGGATGTCAAAACCGCTTTTCTAAATGGATATCTTGAGGAAGATGTCTATATGGTTCAAGCTGAAGGTTTTGTCAACTCAAAACGTCCTAACAAAGTATGCAAGTTACAAAAATCAATCTATGGATTGACGCAAGCATTAAGGAGTTGGAATCACCATTTTGATGAAGAGAATCAAATTTGGGTTCATCAAAACACTGATGAAGCATGTGTATATAAGAAGGCTAGTGGGAGCATCACCACCTTTCTAGTATGGTATGTCGATGACATCCTACTATTTAGAAATGACATTCCAACCGTGGAAGGTGTAAAAGCCTGGCTTGGAAACTATTTCTCCATTAAGGATCTTGGTGAAGCCGCCTATATTTTAGGAATAAAGATCTATAGGGATAGATCAAGGCGGTTGATAGGTTTAAATCAAAGTGCATACATTGACAAGATCTTGAAAAGGTTCAAGATGGAAACTATAAGAAAGGTACCATACCTATCCAAAGAGGAACGATATTGAGTAAGACTCAATGTCCAAGCTCAAAGCATGAGCAAGACAAGATGAAGGGAATCCCATATGTGTCTGCTATAGGATCCATCATGTATGCAATGATATGCATTAGACAGGACGTGTCATGCGCTTTGAGCATGACAAACCATTACCAACAAAATCCTGGAAACAGTCATTGGATGGATGTTAATAAAATACTTAAGTACCTAAGGAGGACCAAAGATATGTTCCTAATCTATGGATCTAGTGAGAAGGAACTCGTAGTAAAGGGTTACACGGATGCGAGTTTCCAAACTAATCGGGATGACTCACGATCACAATCGGGGTACATTTTCATCTGCAACGGAGGAGCAATTTCTTGGAAGAGCTCTAAGCAAGATGTGGTTGCATTATTAACTACAGAGTCAGAATACATCGCCGCTTCATTAGCAGCTCAGGAAGCTGCATGGTTGAAGAAATTCATTGCCGATCTAGGGGTGGTCCCTTCCATTCAGGACCCCCTAGAAATTCTTTGTGGTAACGAGGGTGTGATTGCTCAAATCAAGGAACCCCGTGCACATCAAAAGACTAGGCACATTAAACGGAGATTCAACTACATAAGGGATGAAGTTGAAAAGGGAAAGATATGTATTCGCAAAGTTCACACGGATCAAAACATTGCGGATCCATTCATGAAGCTTCTTGAAAAGGCAAAGCATGAAAGTCATACTTGTGCCATGGGACTTCAATATTCTAGTGATTGGATTTGATCTTTAATTTTGTATTTAGATATTGTAACCCTTATTACTTGAATGAATTATTTGGTTATACTAGTTCAACTAATATTCCTATTTTGCACGTTTAAAATCCATGAGTAAATCATTTACTCAAAACGTCCGTAGTCGTTCATACTTGTAGGAACCAGTATAAAGGTAAGACTATTATGAACTTGGATTGGTAGATATTCATATGGATGAATATAGAGCAAAGGGTTGCTGCCAAAGTTCATAGATATTTATGAGATACAAATATTGGACTGACCTCCATCTCAAACATTACTACATGGAATCTTTCGGATTAATCATAAGTAATTTTGAGTAAAGGCGAATATCATTTGGTATCCTCTGACCTGAGATACATATTGGGTCTTGATATTTACCGAATATTATGCTTTGACTTATTTCTTCACTATTCTGAAACATGGCAGTACATAAGTCTGAGTTCAGGTATAATACAAGGTAATAGTGAGAGACGTATATAGTCAAGATGGGATTTGTCCCTCTTATTCATTGAGAGTGAGATGTCTAAGGCCTGATAAAGTTAAATCAATGGAGAATGATCACTCTGTGTCTCTGGAATTTAACATGACATCTGTGATAAAAGGATAAATGATTGATTCACCTAAAACATTTCGAGTAAGGTACTTGAAGGGGATGATGTTATTGAATGACACTTAACCATACGTATTAAGGGTAGTAAACCGTTGTTAGGCGGTATTTACTGCTTGCATCAATCTTATATGAATCTTGTGCAAGTGGGAGATTATTGGATCTTGTATGCCCAAGACACATACAAGATTGATGTAGTTAGTACGTTATGATCCAAGTCGGGTCATACCCAATAACAAGCTAAACGAACACCAATAAATATTTAATTCTTGATGAGATCAAACAAATAAATATTGACACCAATTTAAAAAATGGGTTTTCTAAAACATTGCATTTGAAATAAAACAAATTATATGGATAATTTGTTAATGAGTAATTATTTGTTACATTATTTAAATAAGTTGAATAATAACAAATAATAGTGTGTTAATATTATAAAATTAAAAGGGGGTTTTAGTTTTATAAATCTAATGATTAGAAGAGTGCAAATTATATAAAATAAAATTGGGGGGAACCCAATTTCAAATGGCCTAATTTGGCCTGCCCTTCACATGGGGATTCCTTTTTTGTCTTGGATAATTACAAGACTAATGATTCTTTCACTCTTCCCTTGGAACACACTTTTCTCTCTCACACATGCAAAGGTATCTTCTCCCTTTCTTCCTTGGCTGAAAATTCGAAATCAAGGCTGAAATTGAAGACATTCTTGGCTGATTTTCGGGTTCTAGAAGGAGTTGGGTCTTGGTGTTATACTACCTAACAAGTAGGTGTTTGGAAGATCTTGTGGGTATACAAGCTTGAGGCTTTTTTCCTTGAGGGCTGCACATACAAGAACATCATCATCTTCATCTCATCCTTACTAAAACATCTTGTTCTTGAAAGGTAGTTCAAGAACACCCTATGGTTGTATTTTCTTTTTGATAGCATGCCATTTCATATATATAAAAGATCCTTGTTCTTGGGTTTTGTTTTTGTTTGAAAATGGTTCATATTTTCAGATTCTTAACAACATTATTAAACCCTTTATCCGCTACATTTTTATAGTTTAAATGGTTAAACTAGCTTTGATTTACATGTTACAAAACCCTACACAAATCACATTCAATATAATGATAACATGACATAATCAATCACAAATAAACATCACAATGCATTTCATATATTATTAATATCATCAATTACATCATATTATATCAGTGTAAGACATGAAAGACTTTTACATTTGAGATCATAAACTAGGTACATTAAGATGTATCAACAAACTCCCCCTTGGACCTAGTTTAGTCTAATGTCTAACATTCTTGTAACACCCGGAGATTTTTCTAAGCGAGTCAAGTAATAATAGTGGGCTCAGACGAAAGCCATTTAATAAATATAAAATGGTTGTGGGTGTTAGACCGAGTTAACCCTTCGGGTCACGAGTTTAACGAGTTTGGGGTCGCGTAAACGCCTGACATATATATAGATGGATCAGCTGAACAACTCTCATTTGCACTCAGCACCCATTTCTAGAGAGAGAAAGTGTAGAGAGAGAAAGTGTCGGATCGAGGCTCGGTTGGTCAAGAATCGAAGGCTGGTGTTCGTGGACTCCTAAACAACAAGAATCGAGGTAAGAAACGTAGTATAATTGCTCCATTTGGTGAAAACCCGGATTTGAGTTTTTGGGGTTTTAAAAGTGGCACAAATCGCCCAAAAACGCACGATTTTGGGTAAGAAAACATGTAATAAGCTTAGATATAGCTTCCTGGATGATAACCCAAGGGTTTGGGTGGAAAAGATTGGATTTTTGGGTTAAAATGAGCTGATTCGTAAATTTCAGCTCGTTCTGCGAATTTAAGCACTCATCCAGCGAATCTATAAGTTCGTCCAGCGAAACTAGGAGGATTTTCAGCGAGACTACAGTTTCGCTGCAGTGAAACTACATTTTCGCTGGGGCGAAACTATAGTTTCTATGATAACTTCGCTGATGCCCAGGTTGACCCTTAGACATTGCGAAACTAGGGAATTCCAACGAAAGTTGGGCGCTTAAGGTAGCGAATCTGTCCAGCGAAACTGGCAGAATGCTGCCCAGCGAAACTAGCAGCAAAACTGCTGATTCGCCTGGCGAAATTATGGGCGAAATTACGGGCGAAATTACGGGCGAAATTATGGGCGAAACTGGTAGCGAATTTAGGCAGAAATTAACCTTTTTGAGTGTTAACTTATCTGCAGGCGGTGTAGTGTGACCCACATCTTTAAAGCTTGATTGAGAAGCTGCTTATCAAGCACAGGTGAGTTTCTAGGACCCCTCATTTCCTTGTTTTAAACGATTTTGGGGCTGGAACACATATAAACCTGTTTATTGAAATATGTATGTATGGCCCATTTGGGTACAATGTTGTGATGTACGTTTAAGGTATGATTGTGGAGTTGGGCGTGTTGTATAAGGTCCTAGCATGGGTCCCCAAGGTCTAGGAGGGATAATTAGGGCTGTTGTACCTAAAGTGATGCATAGTTAAGTCATGGCTTTCGGGAAAGATACGGAAGTAAGTGCCTGTAGATGACTGTTGATGTAGGTTATGTGTGTATGACATCTTGCAGGCTTATAGATGGTCCTCATCGGGCATAATAGTAATGCTGCATGTTTATGCATGATATATGATATGTAAGTATGACAAGCATATAATGATATGCGAGTAAGGCTTATGAATGATGATAATGATGTTACATGTTTGTGCATAAGGCATGATGTGAGTATATGACACATTGCATGATGATGTATGGATGATATATGTGTATGACGCCTTGCATGATGATGTAGGAATGATATGTGTGTATGAGGCCTGGTATGATGATCTATGAATGGTATGTGTGTTCCTTACGATAATGTACGTATATCTTTCCATAACTTTACGTATTATGATGACAAATAAACGAAGTATTATGTAAACGTAAAGTGAAAGATAAAGAAAGAGGAACATGACGACGAATGCATGTATTAATGAACGAATGAATGGGTAAAACGATGATGAATACATGCATTAACGAATGAACGAATTAAGTCTTGCAAACATTGAATAAGTCGATTGGTCCTTCTTTGTGATTGGCCATGGTGATTGTACCTTTACCGCTTACCTACTAGTACTGTGGCATACACTTAGATTCACGGCCCAGTAGCTAAGGCTACTGTGGCATACGCTCTATTGATTCACGGCCCAGTAGCAAAGACTGATCGGGTTATAGCATATAGTATTGGTACATCAGAATTCAATGTGCAAGTAAGAATGAAACGGGATCATTGTCATTCGACCACAGTAATCATAGCCGAGTGCTATGAAGTGGGTAAAGCCTGACAGGATCCATATGAGAAGTTAAAGATGATGATGTATAACGAATGATGAAGATAATAATGAATATTATCTCTGTGTACGTATGATGTATGATCACGTGAAAGAATGGTTTCTAATGGAAATATAATATATTTGTTATAGAACTATAACTCACTCAGCAATGCTGACTTTTTATGTGTTTCCAGTTGGCAGGTAGTGTTGCTGGGGATGGCACGAGGCGGCTACTCAGCTCTTTTGGGATGACATTCTACTTTTGATAATGCTGCACGCACTGGGAGTGCGGGTGCATAATACATGCAACAAAGTATGTTGCATGAGAGTGTTAAGAGTTCCTTAAGGGTTCCGATGTACGGAATTACCTAAGGAATCTTCTTTATGATGAATAATTTTATGTTTTTATAATAGAGGTCACTGTATATGACCCTATGATTGTTGAGGATTCACATAAACGGGATTACTTAATAAATCCCTGGTTTCATATGCTTCAGCAGCAATCATAGTAAAGCTAGGCAAGTAAAGAAAGCTTGTATTTTGTAACCAAGTCAATGATGTAATGCATTGTAAAAGCTTTTATGATGAAATGAGAATGACCCCTTTTATCAATTCCGCTGCATTATTTTATTAAGTTTATATCAAATATATGTTTTATGTGTGATGACGACCAACTGTGAAGTGCCCGGGAGCGGGGCCTTACAAGTTGGTATCAGAGCCAAAGTTTAAGTGAAATGGGTAAATTTTCCAAATAAATCTAAACTTAAACTGAAAATGGGACAGGAAGGAAAGGAATGCCATCTGAGTAGCTGCGTGCCATCAGGTATTTTCTTAAAGATTAACTGGTATTATATGCGTGTGTATGTGGTATACGTGTACTGTTAGATTTAGATGCTAGTGTACTCATGACGGGTGTTGCTCAGGGTGCGAAGAGTAAAGTAAGTGACTAATCACAACTGGCCACTGTAATTAGAGACTTACTATGCTTGACATAAACTGAGCTATTTCCTTGAATGACCATGTTAGTATTTGAACCTTTCAGTGTGTGATAGAAGATGGTCGGTGGTAGATCATCTAAAGCCCCACGTGTTGGAGGCGGTGGCGGAAGTGGTGCGGAACCACGAGCCACAAGAGGAAGACCTAGACTAGAGAAGAAGGTTCCTGAAGAACCTGATACTACTCCTCCGGAGGGAGTGGATGAGAGTGTTGATTTGAGGGCCTCGGTAAAAGAGGCAGTGGTTGAGGAGGTGCACCAGGTCATGCAGACGATCTTGCCGTCTGTGGTGACCGAAGTGATAAAGGCTGTACGCGAAGATGAGAGGCGAGGGAGGAATCGATCCTCAGGAAGACAGCAGCAACAAGAGCCGGAAACGGTTCTTTCTGATGATGAAGAAGAGGAAGAGGAGGAGGAGTCAGTACCTGAGACAACACGGGGTTGTAACTACGGGGCGTTTATGAGGTGCAAGCCCCCTACTTTTGATGGCTCTGGCACCGCTGCTGATGCTCACCAATGGGTGAGGGAAATGGAGGCTGTCCTCGATATTAGTGATTGCCGGGAGGACAAGAAGGTGAAATTTGCTACCCATTCTTTTACGGGTTCGGCCTTATGCTGGTGGGACAACATAGTCCAGGCCGAGGGTAGCAGGGCCATTGGAAAGATGAAGTGGTCCGAACAGAAAAGGATGGTGATCGAGGAGTTCAGTCCTCGTCGAGAAATGGACAAGGTTGAAAGAGAGTTTCTGCAGCTGGAGGCAGGGACGATGACCCACCAACAGTACACCACCAAGTTTAATGACATGGCGAGAATGGTGCCGGACCAGGTGACGCAGGTGTCTCGAAAGATCAACCGGTATATCCAGGGGCTACCGGCCGACATCCGCACGCACTTGATTACTGCCCGACCAAGTACTTTTAGGTCGTTAGTAGATTTGGCTGGGCGGCTATACGATGAAAGGGCTAGGGTGGTGAAGGCTGAGAGTGGTAAGAAGGGAGGTGGCGAGAAAAGTTGGCAGGGAAAGAGGTTTGGTCGAGGTGATACCTCGACGAGTAACAAGAAGGCAAGGATGGATGACCGCCGTGTGGTCATGTCAGGAGCAGGGTTGAGGAAGTGTGGCCAATGTGGGAGAGAGCACTCGGGGGAGTGCAAGTGGGGATCCAACATCTGTTTCAGGTGCGGGAAGGCAAGGCATATGTCAAAGGATTGCCGGATGGGCAAGTGTTTTAACTGTGAGGAAAGTGGTCATATGAGCAGAGACTGCAAGAAGCCGAGGGCTGAGGGCTCAGGGGAGAAGAAGACGGGAGGAGAAGCACCGAGGGCAAAGGCTAGGGCGTTCATGATGACGCAAGAGGAGGCTAGAACGGACCCTGACGTTGTGTCCGGTACGTTCCTGATAAACCAAATTTTAGCCTCTGTGTTATTTGATTCAGGTGCTAGTAGGAGTTTTATTTCTACTACCTTCTGTGCTAAACTGCCTGTAAGGAGTAAATGCCTTGATGAGTCCTTTGATGTAGAAACTGCTATTGGTAAGTCCACTAGGGTTACGGATGTGATAGAGGATTATGCTGTAGAATTAGAAGGCCATAGATTTGCTGCCAAGCTACATGTGATGCCCCTAGGAGGATTTGATGTAGTATTAGAGATGGATTGGTTAGCAACCTACGAAGCGAATATCGTGTGCAGAAGGAAAATGATTAGGCTGACGGCGGCTGACGGAAGTCTGGTGACAATATATGGCGATCGAGTTACGACGATTCCGAAGGTGATCTCGATGGCGGTGGCGGGAAAGTGTATGAGGCGCGGATGTAGCGCCTACTTATGTTATGTAAAGAATGTAGAGACGCCAACACCACAACTATCCGATGTACCAGTTGTGCGTGACTTTCTAGACGTGTTTCCCGAAGACTTATCGGGATTGCCACCTGACCGAGAGACTGAATTCCAGATCGACTTGATACCGGGTGCCCAACCTGTCGCAAAAGCACCGTATCGCTTGGCTCCGATGGAAATGAAAGAGTTGATGGAGCAACTGCAAGAACTGCTAGATAAGGGTTTCATTAGACCGAGTATCTCACCTTGGGGTGCTCCGGTTCTGTTCGTAAAGAAGAAGGATGGTAGTATGAGAATGTGCATTGACTACCGCGAGCTGAATAAGTTGACGGTGAAGAACAGATACCCCTTGCCAAGAATCGATGACTTGTTTGACCAACTTCAAGGCGCTAGCTGGTTTTCAAGGATAGATCTTCGATCGGGCTACCATTAACTGAAGGTGAAGGAGCAGGATATCCCTAAAACAGCCTTTCGTACGCGCTATGGTCATTACGAGTTTCTTGTCATGTCTTTTGGTTTGACCAATGCGCCGGCTGCTTTTATGGATTTGATGAATCGAGTGTGTCGGCCAATGTTGGATAAATCAGTAATTGTGTTTATCGATGATATACTGATTTATTCCAGGAGCGAAGAAGAGCATGCCGATCACATTCGGGAGGTGATGGAGACCTTGAGGAAGGAGAAACTGTATGCTAAGTTCTCCAAGTGTGCTTTTTGGTTACGTGAGGTGCAATTTCTGGGTCACGTGGTAAATGCTCAGGGAATAATGGTGGACCCAGCAAAGGTTGAGGCTGTGATGCAATGGAAGTCACCAAAGACGCCATCTGAGATTCGCAGCTTCTTGGGGTTGGCGGGCTACTATAGAAGATTTATTCAAGACTTTTCAAAGATAGCCTCACCTTTGACAAAATTGACCCGCAAGGACGTAAAGTTCGTGTGGGGTCGAGAACAGGAGGATGCTTTTGAGGAGTTGAAGACGAGACTGACACAAGCTCCTATCTTGACATTGCCCGAGGGAAATGAGGACTTAGTGGTCTAATCGGATGCATCCTATTCTGGGTTAGGTTGCGTATTGATGCAACGTGGAAAGGTAATAGCTTATGCATCGCGACAACTGAAGACCCATGAAGTCAACTATCCCACACACGATCTAGAACTAGCTGCGGTGGTTTTCGCATTGAAGATTTGGCGGCACTATCTATACGAGACGAGGTGCACCATCTTCACAGACCATAAAAGCTTGAAGTACTTCTTCGAGCAGAAAGATCTAAACATGAGGAAAAGGCGATGGTTGGAGCTCATAAAGGATTATGACTGCAAAATCCATTACCATCCGGGCAAGGCCAACGTGGTGGCAGATGCCCTTAGCCGAAAAGAAAGGCCTGAGCCGATCCGGGTGAAGGCTTATCAGTTAATCATGACCTCCGACGTGATGACACAGGTTAAGGAGTTTCAAGACGAGGCTTTGAAAGAAGATCGTCTTAACTCCAAAAGGATGAGAGGTCTAGTTACGGAATTGGGAGAGAACACTCTTGGTGTTAAGACCCGATTTGGGCGGATGTGGATTCCTCGATACGGGGATCTATGAGGAAAGATAATGGACGAAGCCCATAAGACTCGGTACTCCATTCATCCCGGGGCTACCAAGATGTATCACGATATGAAGAAAGATTATTGGTGGCCGGGTATGAAACGTGATGTAGCGGAGTACGTGAGTAAGTGCCTCACTTGTCTTCAAGTGAAGGCGGAACACCAGAAACCGTACGGGAAGATCCAGCCGTTGGATATACCCGAATGGAAGTGGGAGCATATCACCATGGATTTCATCACGAAACTACCACGTACCCTGAAAGGGTATGATGCTATATGGGTGATAGTTGACCGTTTGACGAAAAGCGCCCACTTCCTACCGATCCGCGAGACGTATTCATCTGAAAGGTTGGCGGATCTGTTCATCAAAGAAATCGTAGCTCGTCATGGCGTGCCGGTGTCCATCGTGTCTGATCGTGACACCCATTTTACATCGAAATTTTGGAAGAGATTCCATGATGCGATGGGGATGAGACTACATATCAGCACAGCTTATCACCCTCAGACGGACGGCCAGTTTGAGAGGACGATCCAGACACTCCAAGACATGCTTCGGGCGTGTGTGATCGATTTTGGAGGAAGTTGGGACGACCACTTGCCATTAGCAGAGTTCTCGTACAATAACAGTTATCATACCAGCATTGGCATGCCGCCTTAGGAGATGCTGTACAGTAGGAAATGTAGGACGCCCGTATGCTGGGGAGACATTGGGCAGAAGGAACTGGGAGGTGTCGAGGTAGTTGAAGCAACGACTGAGAAGTTAGAAAAGATCAAAGCCTTCATGAAGGCGGCGAAAGATAGGCAAAAGTCGTATACGGATAAGAGGCGGAGACCGATAGAGTTCAAGGTTGGTGACCGAGTCATGTTGAAGGTCTCGCCCTGGAAAGGCATTATCCGATTCAGGAAACGAGGAAAGCTAAGCCCGAGATATATAGGACCTTTCCGAATCCTCGCACGAGTAGGAGAGGTAGCCTATCGACTTGAACTGCCAGATGAGTTAAGTGGAATTCATCCCACGTTCCATGTATCTCATCTGAGAAAGTGCTTAGCTGACGAAGACATGATTGTTCCACTGGAGGATATTGAAGTAGACGAACGACTCAATTACGTGGAGCAACCAGTGGCAATCATTGATCGTAAGGAAAAGAGGTTAAGGAATAAAGTGGTTCCTCTTGTGCGTGTACAGTGGAAGCACAGGAAGGGATCCGAGTCTACGTGGGAGACTGAGAAAGAGATGAGACAACATTACCCACATCTATTCGAGGAATAACAGGTTTCGGGGACGAAACCTAAATAAGGGGGGTGGACTTGTAACACCTGGAGATTTTTCTAAGCGAGTCAAGTAATAATAGTGGGCTCAGACGAAAGCCATTTAATAAATATAAAATGGTTGTGGGTGTTAGACCGAGTTAACCCTTCGGGTCACGAGTTTAACGAGTTTGGGGTCGCGGGAACGCCTGGCATATATATAGATGGATCAGCTGAACAACTCTCATTTGCACTCAGCACCCATTTCTAGAGAGAGAAAGTGTAGAGAGAGAAAGTGTAGAGAGAGAAAGTGTCGGATCGAGGCTCGGTTGGTCAAGAATCGAAGGCTGGTGTTCGTGGACTCCTAAACAACAAGAATCGAGGTAAGAAACATAGTATAATTGCTCCATTTGGTGAAAACCCGGATTTGAGTTTTTGGGGTTTTAAAAGTGGCATAAATCACCCAAAAACGCACGATTTTGGGTAAGAAAACATGTAATAAGCTTAGATATAGCTTCCTGGATGATAACCCAAGGGTTTGGGTGGAAAAGATTGGATTTTTGGGTTAAAATGAGCTGATTCGTAAATTTCAGCTCGTTCTGCGAATTTAAGCACTCATCCAGCGAATCTATAAGTTCGTCCAGCGAAACTAGGAGGATTTTCAGCGAGACTACAGTTTCGCTGCAGCGAAACTACATTTTCGCTGGGGTGAAACTATAGTTTCTATGATAACTTCGCTGATGCCCAGGTTGACCCTTAGACATTGCGAAACTAGGGAATTCCAACGAAAGTTGGGCGCTTAAGGTAGCGAATCTGTCCAGCGAAACTGGCAGAATGCTGCCCAGCGAAACTAGCAGCGAAACTGCTGATTCGCCTGGCGAAATTATGGGCGAAATTAAGGGCGAAATTATGGGCGAAACTGGTAGCGAATTTAGGCAGAAATTAACCTTTCTGAGTGTTAACTTATCTGCAGGCGGTGTAGTGTGGCCCACATCTTTAAAGCTTGATTGAGAAGCTGCTTGTCAAGCACAGGTGAGTTTCTAGGACCCCTCATTTCCTTGTTTTAAACGATTTGGGGCTGGAACATATATAAACCTGTTTATTGAAATATGTATGTATGGCCCATTTGGGTATAATGTTGTGATGTACGTTTAAGGTATGATTGTGGACTTGGGCGTGTTGTATAAGGTCCTAGCATGGGTCCCCAAGGTCTAGGAGGGACAATTAGGGCTGTTGTACCCAAAATGATGCATAGTTAAGTCCCGGCTTTCGGGAAAGATACGGAAGTAAGTGCCTGTAGATGACTGTTGATGTAGGTTATGTGTGTATGACATCTTGCAGGCTTATAGATGGTCCTCATCGGGCATAATAGTATTGCTGCATGTTTATGCATGATATATGATATGTAAGTATGACAAGCATATAATGATATGCGAGTAAGGCTTATGAATGATGATAATGATGTTACATGTTTGTGCATAAGGCATCCTGTGAGTATATGACACATTACATGATGATGTATGGATGATATGTGTGTATGACGCCTTGCATGATGATGTAGGAATGATATGTGTGTATGAGGCCTGGTATGATGATCTATGAATGGTATGTTTGTTCCTTACGATAATGTACGTATATCTTTCCACAACTTTACGTATTATGATGACAAATAAACAAAGTATTATGTAATCGTAAAGTGAAAGATAAAGAAAGAGGAACATGACGACGAATGCATGTATTAATGAACGAATGAATGGGTAAAATGATGATGAATACATGCATTAACGAACGAACGAATTAAGTCTTGCAAACATTGAATAAGTCGATTGGTCCTTCTTTGTGATTGGCCATGGTCATGGTACCTCTACCGCTTACCTACTAGTACTGTGGCATACGCTTAGATTCACGGCCCAGTAGCTAAGGCTACTGTGGCATACGCTCTATTGATTCACGGCCCAGTAGCTAAGACTGATCGGGGTATAGCATATGGTATTGGTACATCAGAATTCAATGTACAAGTAAGAATGAAACGAGATCCTTGTCATTCGACCACAGTAATCATAGCCGAGTGCTATGAAGTGGGTAAAGCCTGACAGGATCCATATGAGAAGTTAAAGATGATGATGTATAACGAATGATGAAGATAATAATGAATATTATCTCTGTGTACGTATGATGTATGATCACGTGAAAGAATGGTTTCTAATGGAAATATAATATATTTATTATAAAACTAGAACTCACTCAGCAACGCTGACTTTTTATGTGTTTCCAGTTGGCAGGTAGTGTTGCTGGGGATGGCATGAGGCGGCTACTCAGCTCTTTTGGGATGGCATTCTCCTTTTGATAATGCTGCACACACTGGGAGTGCGGGTGCATAATACATGCAACAAAGTATGTTGCATGAGAGTGTCAAGAGTTCCTTAAGGGTTCCGATGTACGGAATTACCTAAGGAATCTTCTTTATGATGAATAATTTTATGTTTTTATAATAGAGGTCACTGTATATGACCCTATGATTGTTGAGGATTCACATAAACGGGATTACTTAATAAATCCCCGGTTTTATATGCTTCAGCAGCAATCATAGTAAAGCTAGGCAATGTAAAGAAAGCTTGTATGTTGTAACCAAGTCAACGATGTAATGTATTGTAAAAGCTTTTATGATGAAATGAGAATGACCCCTTTTATCAATTCCGCTGCATTATTTTATTAAGTTTATATCAAATATATGTTTTATGTGTGATGACGACCAACTGTGAGGTGCCCGGGAGCGGGGCCTTACAATTCTTCACGTGCTCTTGGAACATCTTGTACTTCTCTTCTATTGTGACTCCAGCATGTATCTCGAATGCAAAGCAGAGTCTTATCACATGTTGAAACTGTAGAGCTTGTACAATATCCTGTGTGTCATAGTATAGTGGCCACTTGTAGAGAGTGTAAACATCATCTGCAGACATGTTGGTCAGCCATATAGGGTCAAAAACCCAGATAGTCTCTATTTTCCCATCCTTGTGCAAAACTATGACCGCTTCACCCGTTCTCCAGTCGTAATACTACCACTTGAAGTGTGAAGTGAAGTCCTGAGGCATTTCCCGTAGTGGGATCTTCGACATCGTGTGTGGTGGACCCCACTTCAGCACTACTTTAGGCCTTCCAGTGATAGGAACAACTTTGGTCTTATGTATGAACCGTTTAGGTTGTTGAGGCCTGAAGTTGACCCATCTGGTATGGTATTCCTTCTTGAGCCCCATCTCGAACCAACCCGACATCTTTCTTGGGTTGGCGTACAAAAGATCTAAACAAGCAAGCCTGTTTAGCTCAAAACCGGGAAGAGTCTTCAGATCATGAGGATATCTAAACTACTTAATCCCCTTCTCCCTCTTAACCGCATAGACATCCAAGTCCTCAAAATATGCCCGACTGATAATCTTACCTAACACCTTCTGATGTTTCTTCACTCTATAGAGTTTGGTGCAGGTGTTTGACTTTGGAGGTTCTCGTTAGGCTCTCATCTCCTTCAAGCAAGCTGCCCATTCATCCTTCTTTAACTCAACATCAGGGTCTGAGGCTTGAGCTTTATCTTCCTCCTTTTCTTCCTCTTTCTCTTTCGCATCAAGAGTTCCAAAAGTATCAATGCCAGATGTTTTACCTAGATCGGGGATAACATTACCCTCATGGTCAGTGTACTCTGGATAATACTCTGATGTAATATCCTCAATCTCTATCTCATCCACACCTTGAAGTTCTTCATCACTAATAACAAAGACCTCAGGAGCATCTTTGACGAGCTCGTCTGCATTTAATCTAAACATGTCTGCGAGCTGCTCGTCAGTGAGGTCGTGGATGATCTCTCCCTCCTCAGGGGTGTAGCTCACAGATCGCCTAACGATCCCTTGCAAATTAAGAATCATGGTTAGCTGAGTCTTGATTTGCTGAAGGGGGGCGACATCATAGTCATCCGTCTGTTGAGCTTCATCTGTTTGATTAAACATTCACAACACATCACACACAAATTAGTAATCAAGATATTTACACTTTAATAAACATTAATAATCATTAATTACATCAATGTAATACATAATTCAAGTACAAAAGTTTATCAAGTACTAAGACATCTAATCATTACTTTTGCCTTGATCGCTCGATTCTTCAGCTTGAGGAGCTGAGGAAGAGGGTCGCCGATCTTGATTCCTTTTTGTGTGCCTTTCCCAAGCAGATGGATTTGAAGCTGATGCTGATGCATCATCTTCATACCCATGCTCGTCATCATCTCCTCCTTCTTTATCTTTCCCGCTACCTTCCGCCTCAACCTCATCATCATCATCATCATCATCCCATTCATCATCGGATGAATCGTCATCATTGGAGGAATTGTCATCATCTCTACCATCACCATCACCCTTTACCTTCAAGGGCTTACTCTTTGTCCCCTTTAGTCTTAGCATAAGCTTCTTGTTCTTCTTCTCAACCTCCTCAATCCTCTTCACCGAAGCCATCAGTAGCTCATTCTGTGCAGTGAAGGCACGATGAGCTCTGGCTAAGGCTCTCTCATGAGAAGCATCTCACTCTGTCAAATAGGCTATTTGTTTTCCTTGAGCAGTATTGACTGCCATCAACTGATTTAGCTGGTTAGCTCTCATATCATCTGTGGTGAGCAGCTTGAGCACCAGTCGGTTGAGGCTAGCCAACTGCTCTTCTAACCCAACGGTGGGTAGAGAAGATCCCTGTGGAGGTGTAGATGCTGTGGAGGGGCTCAGTTGGGGTATCATAGGTGTGGTGGCGGAGGTGGTGTATGAGGTAGTAGGAATGAAGGTGAATTGAGCTGGAATGGATATGGGTATGGTAGGTGTGGTGGTAGGAATGGTTGTGGCTGTAGTGGAGGCTGTAGTGGTGGCAGTAGTGGTGGTAGGAGTGGTGGTAGTGGTGGTGATAGGAATGGTGGTAGTGGTGGTGACAGAAGTGGTGGTAGTGGTGGTGGGGAATAGTGGTGGCTGTGGTAGTGGAGGTGGTAATCAGTACAATCCTCCGTCTCTTGCCCTTATTGACGTGGGGCTGGGCCATTCTCTTCTTCTTTGAGCCCCTGGTAATTTGGACTCCCCCTGGGCTAATTGGCTGGGTGGGTTTATAAGTAGGATCATCTGTATCAGCACCCTCAAACCTAGCCTGGCGTCCCCCAACCGCCTCTTTGCCCTGTTCGGTAGCCATGACTCGCCTACCGACTGTCCTTGTTAGAGGCTCTTCATCCGACTCATCTTCCTCTTCACCAATCAGGAAGTCCCGGTGGATAGCAGCCTGCTCAGATCCACCAGGAGCAGATGTACTATATGGAGGTGGTGGAGATATAGTAGACGTGTCGGTGGCTCGTGATTTCTAGGGCTAGTATCTCTACCATCCTGACCATCATCATGGTCGTCATCCTCGTCATCGCCTTCATCCACTGGAACTACAATGGGCTCAATGTATGAGTCACTACCGTCATGATGCCACTTCTTACGAGCTGGCGCCACGCATCCCTCGTTGGCCAGGTGGTCGAAGAGTCTCCTCACTGGGGGCTTCATCTGCTTCCCCGATATACCTTCATTCGGCCCAAGGTGGTGTCATCCATCACCTCTAAGATCATATCATCGTGTTTTTCCTTGGGCATCTAAGGAAGCTTCTGATTGATAATCATCTGTAAGAATCGTTGATACATACAGAAGCCTTCCTTTTCCTTGGCCTCTATGTTCTCTGTCTAGTATGTAAAGAACATGCGGAAGAAACTGAACGGGTGGTTCAGTACCAGCGCAATGTATGCGTTCTGGATTTGGTTCAACATCTCTTCGAACCCTCCACGCCTGGAGGTAATGCATTTAAGGATCACATGTGCCAAATATTTAAATTGAGGGAACATGTTACTCTTGTCAGCACGCTGGCATTGATGTCGCCTGCGTACTTGATCCTTAAGAAGCATCCCTGAACCGTTAGGTGATGCAGCTTGGTTGGGTGGGCTCGGTCCTCACCCAGATTCAATACTCGCCTCAGGTCGTCTTCCCTGATCTCAATATCTTGTCCAAAGATAGAACTCCGAATACAGTAAGGCTCAACTGATCAGTCGACAAAGGCAATCTCCCAAAATGCCTGCTAAATCGATCTGTACGGTGTGCAGGGAGTGGAGATGGCCTTGTAGATCCGTGATCTATGTAGAAACAAAATAATCCTGGTAGACTCAGAAGCGTTCCAGGAAGTAGCGTCCAGATGAGCACAAATGTTGTGCTTGGTGCTGATAGTCCATCTCTCAACCATGTTGCTGCAACATAAGAAACATATATGTTAGATCCGTTCATCAGAGATAACAATTTAATTTGAACTGAGTTTGAACAACTGGTTCAATCGTGTGATTGAACCATATGACTGAGTCCAGTCGTACGATTGAGCCTGCGACTGAACCTAGTCGTATGCTATACCATGCGGCTGAGTCAGTCGTGCGACTGAGTCACCGATTGGTTCAATCGTGCGATTCAATCATATGTCTGGCTCAATCGTGCGACTGAAGTTAATCAGCCTGTCCATTCGTATCTTGCACTGTTCGACACCATAAATTTGAATCTTTGTCAAAACATTAAATTAGACTTCGAGTTTAGATTCATTAGGTTCGCAAGGCCTCGAAATAGCACTTAATGCCTTTTAAGTCAACGTTTAAGTTCATTTAAGTGGTCTATTTTAGGGTCTTTGGCTCGGTTCTTGATTTTAACAATTTAGATCATTGTTTGTTCGATTAAAACCCTTATGTTTCACGATTTCATCCACAAAGTACCTAAAGATGAACACTATATGGTCAGAAATAGAATCGGAGAGTAATCACAAATAATGGAAATTTGGGCAGAGTGTCTGGGTCTTAGGCGGTGTTTTAGAGATTTGAAGTCGCGTAGCGTTTACGACCGACTGAGCCTCCTTTTATACTATTTTGGGGTTCTGTCGTGCGACTGGACCTATGCGCATGACTCAATCGTGCGACTGGAGTTCAGTCATGCAACTGACTCAGACTCCTTCATCCAATCATACGATTGGTTCATTCTTATGACCCAATCGTAAGGTTTGCCTTATACTCATGGTCCATTCGTGTGATCTGCTCATACTCATGGTCCATTCGTGTATTTTCTCATCCTCATGGTCCATTCGTGCGATTGGTCCATACTCATGGTCTAATCGTGCGATTGGCTCATACTTATGATTCAATCGTGCGAATGGTTCATACTTATGATCCAATCATGCGATTGATTCATACTAATGAGTTTGACTTCTTCCATTTCCACACACTCAAATTTAACTTTTAATAAATAACATTATGACCAATGATCATCTCAGACATGATCTTTTAACAGAAATCATTTGATCACCTCAGACGTGATCCTTTTAATTGAAATTGTTTGGTCACCTCAGACGCGACCCTTTTAATTTTTCAAAACTTGATCATCTCATAAATGACCCTTTTAAATTCACACTAGTTTGGTCACCTCAGACGTTACCCTTTTAATTTATGATTCGCAGAGTTTATCTAGTTACATAGTCTGACATTGACACAGAATTGATAAATAAAACCGAAAACAACTTGAATTGATATAAAACAGGACATATTTTTGTGTTTTTGTTTGAGGTGGATTTAAAACATTTTAATTTACCTTAAAAGATTTCTCCCCTTGAACAGAACAACATCAAGCATTTACATCTTATCTAGAAAGACTCTTATAGAATCATACAGGCATAAACATAATCATTTGGGATCCTTTTGCATATGTTTGTTTAACTTATTCTTATTTGACTGAGAGTCAAAAGCACTTACCGGAAATCATACTAGAACTGTAAGAAGCACATAATGATTTTGACTGTTGAGGATTGCTGCCACGATGATAGTCAGTATATTTGTCCACTTAAATCCATACACAGATTTTTGACTCATATTGGTGATAAGTTAGTTTTTTTTATTTCAACAAGCATTTGTAGATCCCACACTTATATGGTAATCAACATTCCTCAGGAGATTTTTGAGCGGTCTACAGGTTTAGACAAGAAAAGACTATTCTAAGAGCTTTCAAAGAGATACCACGCCTTAGGTCAGTGCAATCGCACAACAGAGAAGCGCAAACAACAATGAATTCTAGAATATATAGGTTATGCTTATCCTCAGGTTAGTGCCATCATACAGAAGAGAGGCACACAACCTATCTTCTTGTTTAAGAACTTTTCTTTTACATATTACGCACCAACAACGTTAGTCATTAGCTTGATTGCGTTTACCAATTTTTTTCATGTGTTGTGCCCATTTTATGGTCAACCGCACACATTTGTGGTGTTTATTTTGCTCGTCACCCCTTATTGGAAATACATTGATTGTGTTAACTAGGGATAAGATGGAAGTCCACAGCTAGTTGAACTGTTTAGTTTTAATTTGTTTCACCAATGAGGTCTACTCGTCTAATGTGTTGAATCTACCGACACATCATATAATGGACTAGCACCCTTTGATCTACTTTCTCTATGTAACCACAGCAGTAGACTAGCCTACTATCATATTTCCACTTATTAGGCTGTGACTTCTTAGACTTATAAATTTCTGTAACTTTGAATATAGCATTTTAGAACATTTTAAATCTTTTGATGTCCCAAACAATTTGATGCTTGTGTACTATCATTTTCTATAGTTTTGACTCAAACTCATAGATTTGATGTCTTTGCCTTTCAGCTTTTCTGCCCGCCCTCGTTTTTTAAGTAATTAAATACAGAAACTAAACTGTTCTCCCCCTAAAATTCTAAACCCAAAATCTTTTTGTGTTTTTAGATTTTTAAAGACAGGAAAATTAAAATTAAAAAAATAAAGAAAACATAAAGACGGATTAAGAATTAGATTCTTCTAGAATCACTTCACTTTTCTTTTTAACGCTATTGACCTCTAAGTGATATAAAAACTGAGGTTTATAAAACGCTTTTGTGTAGAGGTCGGCGCGTTGAAAATCCATATTAATTTTAACAACATCGATTAATTTCTTTTCAAAACAGTCACGTATAAAGTGATATTTAATACCGATGTGTTTAGTCTTTGGGTGTTGGACCGGATTTTTAGTGACAGCAATTACGGCAGAATTATCAACAAAAATAGGGGTGTTAGAAAATTGCAAACTGTAGTCTTGCATTTGCTGTTGAATCTAGATGATTTGAGAACAACAACTTGTAGCGGCAACGTATTCGGCTTCACATGTCGATAGAGCAACCGACGTCTGCTTCTTACACTGCCAGGTGACTAAACGTCTTCCAAAGAACTGACATCCCACTGATGTTGACTTGTAGTTCATTTTGCAACCACCGTAATCCGAGTCACTATACGCGGTAATCTCAAAGTCATCATCATGAGGATACCACAACCCAAGTGTTGGAGTACCCTTCAGATAACGAAATATCCTCTTTACCCCAACTAGATGATTCACTTTAGGTTTGGCCTGATATCTGGAATAGAGACACTTGGCGCACATGATATCAGGACGAGAAGTTGTGAGGTACATGAGAGATCCGATCATTCCTTAATACATAGTAGCATCCACCAGATCACCATTTTGGTCAGGAGCCACATCGTGGTTCGTGGCAAGTGGAGTCCTAGCATCCGTTTCATTCTCCATGCCAAACCGACTAAGGATATCTCCTACATATTTGGTCTGATACAGGAAGATATCATTTGGTGTCTGATCTACTTGTAAACCGAGAAAGAACTTCATCTCTCCCATGGAACTCATTTCAAACTCAGCTTTCATCATAGATTCAAATTCTTTACATAATGCTTCGTTCTTGGAACCGAAGATTATGTCATCCACATATATCTGCACCAGTAGTAAATCACCGTTCTTTTCCTTGATGAAAAACGTGCAGTCAATGACCCCTCTGTGAAAACCATGTTTCAGCAGATGAGTAAAGAGTTTCTCGTACCAGGCTCAAGGGGCTTAATGAAGCCCGTACAAATCCTTGTCCAGTTTATAAACTCTATCCCTATGATAAGGATCCTCAAATCCTTCGGGTTGACTGACGTACACGGTTTCAAGGATTTCACCATGAAGGAATGCACTTTTTACATCATGTTGATAGACTTTAATCTACATATAGGATGCATAGGCTAAGAAGATACAAATTGCTTCCATCCTTGCCATAGGTGCAAACACTTCATTGTAGTCAATGCCTTCGACTTGCCTGAACCATTGAACGACAAGCCGAGCCTTGTTTCTGATTATGACCCCTTGGTCATCTTTCTTACACCGAAGAACCCATTTTGTGTCAATCACCTTTGTACCTTTTGGTCTGTCCACAAGGGTCCAGACTTCTAACTTCTTGAACTGAACGAGTTCTTCTTGCATAGCACTTACCCATGCCTCATCTTTAAAGCCTCGCTGACATACTTTGGCTCAACTTGAGACATAAAGAATCGATAAGCACCATCGTGTAAGTATCCCTTTTCCATGACTGCAACATAATCAGCTGAGTATCGCTGATTTCTTGTCTGAACTCCCGATAGAATATCCCCGATGATGTTGTCCAGGGGATGATGTACATTAACTCGAGTTCCTAGAGTGGTGGGTACTGCAACTTCATTATCCAGATTCTGAACTGTTGGAGTATGCGGTTCAGAAGTTTCAGCTATATCATGATCAGATACTGGTGTACTTTCGATAGTAGGAACCTGTTCCTCCTGTTCCACATTTGCGGTTTCAACTGCTTCATCATCAGAGGAAGAATCACTTACCTCAAGCTCTCCCCCTGAAGGGATAGAAGTATCATCTAATGGAACTGATGATGTCGAGTCTAGCGTGGGAGCATTCAGAACATGGTACATCATTCGTGTAGCTAACTCATCCTCAGAATGGGAAGGAGGTAGATTGAAGGATTTGAAAAATCCATCATAGTTGAAGAAAGTGTATCTTTGTACATCAACATTGCACCACACTCCTACCTGATCAGTTGAGTTATTGTAAACCTGTTTGTCTGGTATACTTTATCCAAGGAAGATACCTTCTTCTGCCTTCTCGTAGAACTTCC
Organism: Flaveria linearis; assembly: GCA_024085815.1. Classification (NCBI taxonomy): domain Eukaryota; kingdom Viridiplantae; phylum Streptophyta; class Magnoliopsida; order Asterales; family Asteraceae; genus Flaveria; species Flaveria linearis. The sequence continues at coordinate 49,527,744 of CM044006.1, forward strand.
TAGTCTGATTCTTCTTTAGCAGCATGCAGGGTGTACCAAATGGTTCCAGATACTCTAAATTTGGTTTACGTTATTGGAGCAACTCATAACAAGTTTTTCCATGACGTTTGACTACCAAGACCCGATTTAGAGTGGAACAAGCATTAGCCACCACCTCATTCAAGAATTGAACTGGCAGTTTGGAGTCAGCTAACATTGTCCTTGCTGTCTCTATCAAGCTTTGATTCTTCCTTTTAGCAATACCATTCATTTTTGGAGTGTAGACAGAGGTAAACTAATGAACAATTCCTTTCTCTCGACAGAAGGCCTCTAACCACTTATTCTTGAACTTTGTCCCATTGTTTGATCGAATCCTTCTTACTTTCAGCTTGTAGAGAGACTCCAATTTGGTAACATGATGTTTGAATGATTCAAAGGTCTCTGATTTAGCTTTCAGAAACATCACCCAAGAGAATCTTGAGAAATCATCCGTCACCATAAAGCAGTACCAATCCCCGACTATGCTTTTTTGTGCTGACTGGGCCAAACAAATCCATGTCTAGAAGCTCGAGAGGAATGTCTATAGAATTAACTTTCTTTGCTTTATGAGACTTCTTGGTCTATTTCCCTTTCTTGCAAGTGACACAGAAATCTAGGAGCTGGAAATTCTTAACTGTAACTCTATCTACCAGATCGCTCTGAACCAGATGCTTCATCTTCCTAGGATTGATGTGTCCCATTCTCCTATGCCAGAAGACTAAATCTTTTTCTGTTGCTTTTGACAAGGAGCACGGAGTAGTAGACTCAATTATGGAGGCTTTTGATAAGTCCAAGACATAAAGGTCGCTATATCTTGAAGCTGACATTAGAACTTGCTCCTCCGGGATGACATACTCCTTCAGTATGTAGCACTTCATTTTGTCAAATACAAACTTAAATCCCTTATCATAGATTTGGGAGATGGAAAGCAAGTTGTTTTGTAGTTACTGAACATAGTTGACCTTGTCAAACTTCACTTTCTCATTTCCCACTTCGCCTTACGCGGTGATGTAACCTCCTTTATTCCCATCGAATGATACGTGTCCCCCTTTAATTTGCTTGATGTTTAAAAGGAGGGATGAATTCCTGGTCATGTGCCTGGAAGCCCCACTATCAATAATCCAGGTATTAGTGATAGCGTTGTAGCGGAGACCCTGCACATACAAAGAAAATGATTAGTTTAGGTTTGGGACCCAAGCCTTAACTGGCTTGGGTGTCCTAGAGGTATCATACATCATGAACTCAACCCACTAACCTTCAGAGGATGAGGGCATATCTTTCTCTTTCTTATCTTCATTATCAGACATAGTTCTTGATTTTTCTTTCCATAAACCAGTTTTGTGTAAGGCCTGTTTGTGAGAAACAGACGAATGGCTTATGGTTTGAACTTTCGGTTCACTAATAATCCTAGATTTAACCTTAGGTGGCACAACTTCACTTTTAGCTTGTCTGTGTTGACTTTGGTGTTTTGGAGGACTATTAGATCTGATTTTAGAAAATCTCGGTTTTTCATCATCAAAAAGTTCAATTTTCTTTTTAGGTGTATGATAGTAAGGAAAACTTGGAGACATGTGTCCTCATTTTCCACAACTGTAGTAGGATCTCCCTTCGACAGTATGAGGAAAGCATTGATGTGGGGTTGAGTTTGGTCGGGGGCTGGGTAGTTTCTTTTTCCTTTTAGATATTTCACCTTCTTTAACAAAATTAATTGTTTTGACATTTGGACCATCTTTTGTTTAGCTTTAGGCTTTATTGACTTAGATTGTTTAGGTTCTAAAATAGTCGTTTCTAAACCTGACCCTAAGTTAACCTTTTCAATTTTATCAATCAAGTCTTCAACAGGCATCTTATCTTTTGATCGCAAAGTAGTATTCCTCTGTTCAGTGACAGATTTCATGGGTTTACTCGTAGAATCTGGATCACTGACCAGAGGAGTAGACACCACATGATCCTTTACCGGGTTATTATTAATTGGTCTACATTTAGTGTTCAAAAGGATAGCATGTGGTGGTGGTACCACTTTATAACCCAGACCTTCCCCGCCATTTTGTTCATTCACTAAGTTTTGAACTATGTGTGAAGAACTTGCCAAACTATGCAGTTTTTATTTTAAAGATTCAACTTCTACTTGCAAAACTGCTTTCTCCTTTGTAGTTTCTTCTATAGAATTTAAATAGAACTTAATATCATTAGATTGATTTAAAGTAAAAACCTCGGTTTCCCTTAATTGTTTCCCTAACAGTTCTATCTATTCTTTGAAGCTGCATTCATTTTTTTAACACACGATTTGCTTCAGTGCAGAGTTGTAAATCATTTACTAGATTATCATTGTGTTCTAATAACCTAGAAAATTTTAAATCAATGCTTTCTCTAAATTTTTCACATTCAGAACAAGCATGTTTATCAAATAATTCGTCTTTAGAATATCCTTGTGTAGAACTAGACGAATCAGCCATCAGTGCAGTGTCAGACTCTTCAGTGACTTGAGATTCTGAGTTTGCAGCACTTAACTCTTCTTCAACCGGATCAATGACATCCCTAGCTTCTTTGATATCTGAACTAGCATGATCTGTTGATACATCTTGATGTACCTAGTTTACATTCTCAAATGTAAAAGTCTTTCATGTCTTACACTTATGTAATCCAATATAATGAAATGATTAAATGATATATTGTTAGTACTCTAGAAAGATTAACATTTAGTCTTAGTGTGTCTTTTACTATTTTGTCATAGTATAGGGACTAGAATTGTAAATAGATACTCTCTAGTTTATTGGTAGTATAAATAGCTAAGACTAGAGTCGAATGAATAAGTTTTTTGCATGAACTGCTTTCTTACTCTTGTAATTGTCTTTGCTATATCAATGAAACTGTGAATTTTGTTGATATGTGCTTGATTTGATTACAATTGTTTGTGTTTCTTTGAATTGTATACATAAATCATTACAGATTGATGCATTTGATCCTATCAAATGATATCAGAGCTTTCGGTTGAGTGTTTTTGAAGTTCTGTCGAACATAGAAACTTCAAAAATTCACTGAAATCTGTAATTTATTGACAATTCTACTGAAACATTGTGAATTAAAGTTGTGTTTCACCATCAGAAACATGATTTGAATCACAAATCGCAGTATATTTCATCAAAATTGATTGAATCAGTGAAAACGTGTTCGAAAAAGTTCATGAGTTTACGAACTGAAATTCTGGAAATTGAGTGTATTCTTGTTGATAATTACTGAAATTGATGCTAGAAGAATGATTATTAGCATTATATTGAACTAATTGGAAAGTTTCAGTTCAATTCATCAACATTTGAAGGATTTTAGAAATTCAGAGTTCGTTATATTCATATGAACATGATGAATTTGGCGCATTAGGGTTAAAAATCACGGAAAATTGCCTAAGTGTTCAGGCACTTGAACACTGTTTAGGCGTTTTTCAACTGTTAAGGCGTTTTCACCCCAGGCGTTTTACCACTGTTTGGGAGTTTTGGTACTGTTGAGCAGTTTTGGAAATCAAGTAAAATTCTAGGCGCATCAACTTGGGCATTTTGGAAATTTTTCTAAGGCAATCCCTTAGACGTTTTTGTCAACTGTTGGAGCGTTCCATCACTGTTCAGACGCATCTCCTTTGATACTTAGACATTTTTCATTAAAAAAAATTGAAAAATCCAAAAATATTTTTAATTATTTTCTTAATTCAAAAGCTTAGAAAATTAACAAAAATATAAGAATGGTGAAATCAGAACACTCTGAAAATAGAGTTCCTAAACTTAAAAATAGAGCTGATTTCAAAAACTAGTCTCTTAGGTTAAAGCATCATTTGAATTCCATAGACACTGATTTATGGAAATCAATTGAAAAAGGACCTTATATCCCTGTGACTACTGATGGTCCAGATAGAGGTTTTGTGTATACAAGAGATACACAAGAACCTTATCCTGAAGACAATTTATATGGAGATGATCTAAAGAAGGTGAAAAATGATATCAAGGCTTACTCTCTCATGTGCAAAGGGCTACCATTGGAAGTACTTTCAAGGCTTGAAAATTATCAAACTGGATATACAATGTACAAGGCCTTGAAAGTTATCTGTGAAGGAGGAAAGGAAATTCAAGATCTTAAAAAATAGAAACTAAAAAGGAAACTTGAATTATTTGAGCATATCTCAGGAGAGACAATTAATCAGATGATGAACAGATTTATGCAACTCACAACAGAAATGTCTACTTTAGGAATCAAGAATGATCTTGAAGATCTAAATAACAGACTTCTGAATGCACTACCATCATCGTGGAAACAGACTGTCACTTTGTTGAAACACATTGAAAAGTTTCCAATGGATCTTGATCTTCTCATTGCAAAGATTGAATCAGTAGAGATTGATGAGAGTTCAAGAAACAATGACAGACATGCATCAACATCACCATATAAGTATGTTGCTTCTCAAGCAAATACAGTAGAGAATACATTTCTTGCAAAAGATCAGACAACTCCTGAAGATGAAGGTGATTTGTTTGTGGGAGCAGGATTCTTCACTAGTACACCTTCTTATTCTACTCAACCATAACCACAGTCTCCTCCTAAAGCTCAAATGCCTAAATCTCAAACTGAAATTCCATCCTCAAACTCTACCAATCCTAGCAAAGTAAAAGATGTCATTAATATTCTTTTATAGGATGAAGAGTCAAAATCTGCCTTTACAGCTTTCATGGCAAGTTTTCAAGCTTACCAAGGCAGTCATCTGACTCAAGTTGAGTTAGTTCTACAAGATCTGTTTGAGATAGATCCTGATGATGTAAAAGAAATGGATCTCAACTGGCAAATGGTCATGATAGCTTACAGGATTCAAAAGCACTCATACGCTAACAGAAACTACAAACCCAGTGCAAATAAAACTGTTGGGTTTGATAAATCAAAATCAAGGTGCTTTAACTGTAATAGCTATGGGCATTTTTCTAGAGAGTGTAAAGCTCCAAGGAATCAAGGAGGAAATGGTCAAGGTAGCTCAAACAGTCAGAAATATCAGCAACAGGCTAACAAGACATTTCAAAAGCCTTATCAAAGCCTACCTATGCCAGAACCTAAAGAAGAGAAGACGAGTGAGGAACCAAAGTTTGTTGGACCAAAAGAACCAATGAGCCAAGATCAGGAAAACCTCTAAGTCCCACATGCCATTGCAACAACTGCTGAAGACTTCCATCAGCTGTTCTGAAAAAGTCTGAAGAAGCAAAGTCTGAAGATCAAAGATCTGAAGTACAACAGCTGAAGGATCTAAAGTACTGAAGACTTCAAATACTGAAGACAAGTGCTGAAGATCAAAAGCTGAAGAGCTGAAGAACTGAAGATCATCTACTGATGCACAACGTCTGAAGACAAAGACTGAAGACAACAGCTGATGACATCTACTGAAGTCATCAGCTGATACATCATCTGAAGCCCAAGTCTGAAGAACCAAGTGTGAAGATTCAGAGTTTGTCACAACAGCTGAAGAAGTCTTCTTCAGTTGTTGTGATGGTTTTTCCCTTTCAGTAGTTTTGTAATTTTATTTCAGTAGTTTGTACAACAGCTGGAGAGCTTGTTCTTCAGCTGTTATAGTATCAGTAGTTATAAACAACTGAAGAGTTTGTTCTTCATTCGTTGTAGGATTTTCAGTAGTTTACTTTTTCAATCCTTATAAAAGATAGGAACACTTTTGTAAGAAGATGTCAGTTGTTGACATCTTCAGTAGTTTTATGTTCCATCAGTTGTAATTTTAATAATCGGTTGATGTCCTGTCAAAAGGACATCATCACCATCCTTTTGCCGCCTATAAAAGGATGTTGAACCATGCTGTTTTAATTGCCGAAACGTGTTGAGTAATAGAAAAATTAATTTTTCGCAGAACTCTTCTCTCTCTATGATTGTACTGTTACATGCAAAACATTTTGTATTCTTGATTTAATTGCTAATTTCGTGCTAAATCCGCTGCAAACCAATCTGATTGATCAAACGAGAGGCTGAGATCCTGTCAAATGGTATCAGAGCAGGTTAATCATTGATCGATTTCACTATTGATCATTTGAAACTGCTCTTTTGATCTCTACGTTTGATCGAATTAGCAATTTGCAAGAATTAGCCATAGAGAGTGAGTTTCTGCTGTTTCCGGCCAAAATCTTGAGGTTCTCTGGTGGTCTTGAGTTACGTTTGTCTTGCTTAAACTTGTTTTTGACTAAAACCTGAGATGACGACATCAACTAATGATCCTCACAATACTGGTTCCTCAACCAAGCCTCCGATGCTTGTGAGGAACGAGTATAACATATGGCAAAGATGTATGCTTCACCATTTGGCTGTCAACAGTGCTGGTTGTTGGAAGTCAATGGTGCATGGACCATACAAGCCTATGGTGAGCGTCCCTGAATCTAATGAACAGGTTGCGAAGAAACCTGAACAATATTCGGACGAAGATCTAAAGCTGTTCGAAATTGATGCCAGAGCCCATGGAATTTTAGCCATGGCTATTCCTAATGAGATTTATTCAGGGCTCTTGCATTATGAGTCTGCTCATGACCTATGGGTTGCTCTAAAGGAACAATTTGGAGGAACTAATTCGGTCTTAGCAAACAATAGGGAAATCCTCCCCCAACAATATGAGACATTCTCATATAGAAAGGGTGAGACTCTGACCCAGCAATTTGAGCGGTTCTCTTGTTTGATCTCTGAGCTGAAGATGGTCAAACAAGAGTACTCCAACAGCCAGATGAACAACAGGTTCCTCAGGTCACTGCCTGAGAGATGGGACACTTATACCATTGTCCTACGCTCCAGTGCAGACTTGGAAACTCTATCTCTCACCCAACTTCATGTGAAACTGCTCTCTTTTGAGAGAGAGATAGAGCAAAAGAGGAAGTTGTCCACTTTTGGCAAGCTCGCTGATGACTTTGTCCAAGGTAATGCTACCTTGATAAGTTAGGAGTCAAAATATGCTTCATCAGAAAGTTCTTATGATGAGCATATTGATTTCTCTAACAACTCAGAACAAGCTTTTGTTGGTGTTAGTAGTTCAGGAGGTAGTGGTGACAACCTGTGTTTTCTGATGGAGGACTTGAAGGGCATTCCAGATGATGATCTGGAAGAGATGGATATTTTGAACCAAATGGCAATGATAAATATCCGCTCTCAAAAGTTCTACAAGAGAACTGGTAGGAAATTCCCTGGATTCTCTGGCAAAACCAAAGTTGGTTTTGACAAGAGCAAGTTGAGGTGTTACAAGTGCCAAAGGCTTGGACACTTTGCAAGAGAGTGTAGATCATCTGGATCTAACTCCTCTGCACCCTTTGTGACTTTTCCCAGCAATAGCTCACAGCACAGAGGGCAACCTTCCTCCAGTTCTGGCCATCCATCACAAGCACAGGCACCACCTGCTTATTTTGTGCCACAGGGTCATATGCCATATCCTTACCCCTGTTACTACATGCCTCAGCCTAGTCAAACTCAAGCAACCTCGGCTCAACCACCTCATGCTCTTCCTGAGCCTCAATCTTCCCAATCTCATCATCACACACAACCTCAACAACACAGCTTTTTCACCCCAAGTGTTGTTGACTGGAGTAGTCTACCAGATGAGCTATCTGGTCAGGAACAACTACTCCAAGGTGCTGGTCAACATGGTGGTGACCAACCTTTTGGAAATCTTGCTCTGATGGCCCTTGATTTTGCTGAGGGGTCATCATCCAATGCCTCATCTCAGGTATCCACTGAGGCTAAAGCCAAGCTTTGTTCTGAATCATGCATAGCAGCATTTGCTTCTATTAGAGAAGCAAATGTAGCTTTAATAGATAAAAATCTTGAGCTTGAGCACATTATTTCCAAAAGAAAAGCTGATTTTGAGGCTGCACTAAAAGATAAAAATGATGAGATTTACAAGCTTAAATGCCAAATCAAAGATGAAAAAGCTAGGGAAGATGTACTTCTAGAGAAGTACAGAGACCTCAAGGAAACTCTTGCAACCACCCAAGTTGAGTGTGATCGATGGGTGCAATCATGCAAGGGTTTTGAAATGCTTCTTAGTAAGCAATCAGCTTCCAATGTGAAGTTTGGCATTGGTTATAATCACACTGCTCCTCCTACAGATTTCACTTCAAGAGCAGAAGTTGAATCTGATGGGGAGAGCAATAACCAATCCTTCTCATCATGTGACCTACTATCTTCTGAATCAGCATCATCAGAGATAGAAGTTAGCATTAACTCCTGTCAAAGCCAATCAGCTGATGCTACAACAGCTGATGGTTCAAATGCTGATTGTCACATGACCAAACGGCTGATCAACTCAGGTGTTGTCAATAGAAGTACTGAAGGTACTGGAGAGCAAGTGACAACATCTGAAGTTCAAACCTCAAATACTGTTAGCACTAAAGAGAAGAAAACTAACAGTAGGAAAGGTTTGAAGACAGCTAAAGAGGATACCAGGAAAGCAGGCACTAGGAAGAAAACTGCTAGTACTGATGGCAAACAGCTGAAGAACAAGTCTTCAGTAGTTACATCCTCTTCAGCTGATGATCAGCATAAGATGAAGAAGAAGCCATGTGAGATATGTGGCTTGTTCAATCATCTTACTCATGATTGCTGGTACAAAAGGGTTCCAAACTCAAACAGAAGGAGAAAATCAAAGAGGACATCAATAAAATGAAGAATGAGTTTGAAACCAAGTTTGTACTAGTAACATCCAAGCCTGAAATCCCTAAGCCCAAAGCTAAATCTAAAAAGAAGGTAGGGGTTACTCAGGCAACAGCTGAGGTTGCTCAGAAAAAGATGGTACAACATAGGAATCCATCATCAGCAAACTCCAATGTGTCTGAAGAGCTGAAGGCTTTATCACAAAATCAGACACAGCTGATGACGATGGTTCAGCAACTAGTGGGAAGAGTCAACCACTTAGATGCTCCTATGTTGAAACCACAGAAAAGGAAGTCCAAGCCAAAGGGTTCCTCTTCTGCACCATCTTCTTCACCTCAGGCTGTCACACATAACACACCTGTTAGTGCTGCACCTGTAGTTGAAAACAGACCCAAAACCAAACAGGTTTGGGTCTCTAAGACTAATTAACAAATGGTTGTGTTTGCAGGGTTCTTCAACATGCCATAGAAGCATCTGGTATGTAGACAGTGGAGGATCCATGCACATGACAGGAAGCAGCTCCTTCTTAACGACTACTCTCAAGGAAAGAAGGGATTTGTTTCCTTTGGCAATGATGCAAAGGGTTACATCATCGGAAAAGGCTTTGTTTCCAATGGGGAAATAAGGTTTGATGATGTTAACCATGTGGAGAATCTCAAGTACAATATCTTGAGTGTCAGTCAAATGTGTGACAAAGGCCATGTTGCCCTTTTCACAAGCCAGAACTGTCGGATTCTGTCATCCAAAGTTCTAAGTTTGATTGACAAGGCATTGGATGAACACACTCTCCTGAAGGCCAACAGGACAGGAAGAGTGTATGCCTTAGATATTTCCAAAAAGATAGATCTAAAAGGCCATCCTTGCCTATTCTCCAAGGCCTCTCCTCAAGAGTCTACACTATGGCATATAAGGCTGGGTCATGTTAATTTCAAGAACATGAATCAGCTGATAAGCCATGGTTTAGTTAGAGGACTGCCTCTGAAGGAGTTCTAGTGTGAAGATGACTGCACTGCTTGCTTGAAAGGAAAACAACACAAAGTTTCATTCCCTTCAATAGAAGAACCAAAGTCCACTGCCTGCTTGCAGCTCCTGCACATGGATCTCTTTGGTCCTGTCAGAGTGATGAGCATGGCAAAGAAGAAATACTGCCTGGTAATTGTGGATGATTATTCCAGGTTTGTATGGACTTTCTTCTTGCACTCCAAGGATGAAGCAGCCAAGACTATAATGAACTTTGTGTTACTTGTAGAAAAGCAGTATTCCCTACAGGTCAAGTGTGTGAGAAGTGACAATGGAACAGAGTTTAGAAACCACACACTTGATGACTTCTACCTGTCCAAGGGAATTAGAAGGCAGTTTAGTATTCCTAGAACTCCTGAGCAGAATGGAGTGGTGGAGAGAAAGAACAGGACTCTCATTGAAGCAGCAAGGTCCATGTTGGCTGACTCAGGGTTGCCACTGACCTTTTGGGCTGAGGCTGTCAATACAGCTTGCTATGTACAGAATAGAGCTTTAGTGAATAAGAGGTTGATGAAGACTCCTTATGAAGTTCTTCATCATTTGGCTCCTCTGATTTCATTCTTTAGAGCCTTTGGGTGTCCATGTTTCATTCTCAACACTAGCAACCCACTCCAGAAGTTTGCTAGTAAGGTGGATGCAGGGTATTTTGTTGGGTATTCATCAACTTGCAAGGCATACAGAGTCTTCAACTGTAGAACAAAGGTGGTTGAAGAAACTCTGCATGTTAAGTTCAATGAATCTCCAAAGGACAAGATTCCACAAAACCCTGTGGAGTTGTTTGATCTGGACATACTGCAATATGTTCCTTATCAACCTCCAGCTGTTGAGCCTGTCAACAGATCTCCACCTGGTGGTACTGATGATGATGTAGTCAGTACTCACCTCTTCAGGTTTAGTGACAACCTGCCTGAGTCCACTGAACCTGATGCTCCTGTAGCCTCACAGCTCCATCCACTACAAATGCTGATGAGATTTCTGCTTGCTCTACTTCGTTTGAGCTGCCATCTTCTACATGGTTTCAGGACTCTCCATCACCATCTGTTGCTGCTGATGGGTCTACAAACACTTGCACAGATATCATAGTCTATCAAGAGCTTAAGAATCACCCCACATCACAAATCATTGGTGAAATGCATGCTGGAGTTTCAACCAGGAATCAATTGTCCAACTTCTGCTTCTATGCTCTCTTCATCAGTCAGCAAGAGCCAAAGAACTATCATATTGCTTTAAGAGACAATGGATGGGTGGAAGCTATGCAGCTTGAGCTTCTTCAGTTCAAGAAACAGCAAGTGTGGGAGCTTGTTCCATTACCCAAAGGTAAGTGTGCTATAGGCACCAAGTGGGTATTTAGGAACAAAACAGATAAGAAGGGCCAAATTGTCAAGAACAAGGCCAGGCTGGTTGTTCAAGGGTTTGCACAAGAGGAAGGCATCGATTATGATGAGACCTTTGCTCCTGTGGCCAGACTGGAAGCAATCAGACTATTCTTAGCTTATGCTGCCTTTCACAGTCTTAAGGTTTATCAAATGGATGTCAAAAGTGCCTTCTTATATGGAAAAATAAAAGAAGAAGTTTATGTGTGTCAACCACCAGGCTTGAGGACAATAAACATCCTGATTGGGTGTACAGGCTTGATAAGGCTCTTTATGGGCTGAAGCAAGCTCCTAGAGCTTGGTATGAGACACTATCAACTTTTCTTTTAGAAAATAAGTTCACTAGAGGCACCATTGATGAAACCTTATTCATCAGGACTGTGGGACAACATAAGCTCCTTGTTCAAATTTATTTAGATGACATCATCTTTGCATCCTCTGATCCAAAGTTGTGTGATGAATTTACAAAGCTCATGAAGCTAAGGTTTGAAATAAGTGCTATGGGAGAATTACAGTTCTTTCTAGGTTTGCAAATCAAACAACAGGATGATGGAATCTTCATCCATCAGTCCAAATATACCAAAGAGTTGTTGAATAAGTTCGATTTACAAACCTGTAAGCCTTGTTCTACTCCTATGAGCAGCATCACACAACTAGATGTAGATCAGAAAGGTAAAGCGGTTGATGAAAACCTTTACAGATGTATGATTGGGTCTTTGATGTACCTTACAGCTTCTAGGCCAGACATCATGTTTGCAACATGTGCTTGTGCTAGATTCCAGGTTGCACCTAAAGAATCCCATTTGATTGCAGTCAAAAGGATCTTTAGATATCTGCAAGGTACCCAATCACTAGGTCTTTGGTATTCAACTGGGCATTCTTGCAAATTAGTTGCTTTCTCTAATAGTGACTATGCAGGATGCAAAGTAACCAGAAAATCCACTTCTGGTGGTTGCCAATTCCTAGGCAATTGTTTAGTTTCTTGGCAGAGTAAGAAACAAACATCAATTGCTACATCCACTGCTGAAGCTGAGTACATTGCTGCTGCAAGTTGTACCTCTCAGATACTCTGGCTTCAGAATCAACTTCTGGATTATGGCATTGCTGAGACTAAGACTCCATTACTAATGGATAGTGCTTTAGCTCTTTGTATTGTTAAAAATCCAGTCCAGCACTCTAGGACCAAACATATAGAGATCAGACATCATTTTATCAGCGATTGCTATGAAAAAGGTCTGATTGATCCTAAGTTTGTGCCTAGTGCTGATGAGCTTACAGACATTTTTACTAAGCCCTTAGATAGTGCTACATTCCAAAATTTGGTACTAAGGCTTGGTATGCTGCAGCTAGAGTAATTTGACCAATGCTGATGCTCTTACTTCACAACTACTGATGAGCAAAGGTCAAATATAAGTACTGATGAGTAATTTAGTCTTCAGCTCTTTCACAACTACTGGAGACTAAAATGACTCAAAGTACTGATGTACATTATTTATTGAAAAAACTGATGTAGTGAGGTGGATTACAACTACTGATGCATGATTTTCAAATAAATAAGTACTGAAGAACAAATTTTGCTCACAAGTACTGATGTGTAATCTTACACAAGTACAGAAGACAAAATTTGTTCACCAGCTCTGAAGAGTATTTCATCAGCACTTGTGAACATCTGATCACAAGAGCTAAAGGCATAAATATTCACAAGAGCTGAAGGGTCAATGAAACATCTGAAAGTCAGCCAAAGAGCTGATGAGTAAGTGTAGAGGCTAGCATGAAACAACTGATTTGACGGAAACAGCTGATGAGTAATTTCTCATCAGCTGATGCCAACAGCTGCTGTTTCATACCCAAACAACTGAAGGACAAAACCATGTCTTCAGTAGTTTCACAACTACTGATGGCTAACACCAAGTCCTCAGTTGTTTACAACAACTGAAGCAATACCATGTCTTCAGTAGTTCACAACTACTGATATCAGTAGTTCCCAACTACAGAAGGCTAACACCAAGTCTTCAGTTGTTACAACGTCTGAAGAAGAATATTAGGTCTTCAGTAGTTCATAACTACTGAAGGACAAAACCAAGGTTTCAGTAGTTTTAACTACTGAAGACTAACACCAAGTCCTCAGATGTTACAACCACTGAAGGTTAAGACCACGTCATCAGTCGTTACAACAACTGATAACTAACACCAAAACCTTCAGTAGTTTTCTTTCAGCCTTTGCCCTACCCTATAAATACCCAACGTTCAGAGCATTTATTCCTCACTTGACCTAACCTTTCAAAACCTCTGAACTTCCCATACACCATTAATGGCGACCATGCAACTGAAACCTCGACACAACTGTGTCGCTCATCTCACCAAATCGCCATTATGGCCAAAATTTCACCATGCCGTCGATCTGATGCACGACTCACCTTACCAAACGGCATTCCTTTTGAACCCTACCATCTACACCGACTCCCTGACGGAGTTTTGGACGAACATCACCGTCCAAACCGGAGAGCAGGATGGCGAGGTCTCTCTCCGGTCCTCCGTCAACAACCACCCAGTGGTTATCACTCCAGCTACCTTGCGCCAAACCCTAAAGCTGGAGGATGCCACCTACCCAACCTCCTACCCCAAAGGCGCCCTGGATCTATCGTTCACATCCAACGACTACCAGGGTGACCTCTCCGCCACAACCTTGTTGAAGAAACACTTCCCTGATCCCCAACGCCTCATTTTTCATATGGTGAACGTGTGTCTGGCTCCCAAAACCTCTTCATGGGACCAGATGTCAACAAGGTGGCAACAGGTATTGTTCTCTATACTTGAAAAACAACCTTTAAACTTAACAGATATTATATTTTTGGAAATCAAGGATATGGCCACAAAACCAGTTTCTAACCGATGGATCTTGTATCCTGGGTTCATTATGGCCATAATAGAGAACCAGCTTCAGGCTGAGGGACTTGTTGGCACTGGGGTCCCTGCCATGGCTGTTCTAGCCGAGGTATACTCCAGGCACAACTCTGACCAATCCCTAAAACAGGCTGGCAGGCTGCGAAAACCCACGCAGCAGGAACCCACAACCTCCACCTCCAAATCCAAAGTCCCCACCAAACCAAAAACCAAAAAGAAGCCCAAAAAGGCTACTCAAGGAAATGAGTCCCCTGAGGATGCCCCTGCAACACAAATGCAGAATGTGGCTACTGGTTCGATTCTCCCAGCAGCTACCACGACTCCACCCACCATAACCGCATAGGCTTCCTCTCAACAGGAGCCTGATGCAACCACTTCTGGGGCAGCCACACTTCTGGGTTCTATCTCACTTGAGAATACTGCCATTGAAAAGCACAGTCCTCCCCCTGTGCACACTGCTTTAAGCCCCTCAACCACTAAGACCGCCCTACAAAGCCCTACATTGGCGATAGCCAAAGTGCTGACCCATCTGAGCACTCCACCCTCTCCCCAGAAACCCATCACAACTGGGGAGACTCCAACCGAAAAAGGGGTGGATACTAGTGCCGGTGGGAGCCCACAGCACAGAGAATCACAAGTCCAATCTCCCAGTATGGCTAGGGAGATAGGACAATCTGGTGAGGCTGCCACTTCCTCTGCATCAGCATCTGAGCAGGGTGAAGCTGGTAACATCAATAAGACCTCACTAGAGGCAACTACCGATGATGGATCCAATCCGGAGGCTGGAAGTCCCCAGTACCATGAACAAGGGGCACACGCTATTTCTGAGCCACACTCAGAGCATGTACATCCTGACATTGTCAGGAGGTCAGGTGATTCAGTTCACACTGATGATGACCTGAGCTTCTTCTTTGATGTAGTTGCTCAAAATACTATCTTGGAGGATGAGATAAGCAGACTCAAAGAGCTGCTTGCTCAAATGACTCAAGATAGAAGTCCATCTGCCACCACAAACCCACAGATGGCACCTTCACCCGAAGGTCTCACAAACACTGAGCCACTCCCACAAACTCGGCCACCAACCCCTGCTTCTGGCACTAGCTCTCAGTGTCAGAACCCCCATGAGCAGCTGGATGCTATCCTCCAGAAATCCCTGCCTCTCAGCACACCCATACTAACAGATATAGTCATTAAAACCATTGATGAGAGGCTTCCCACTTATATCCAACCCCTGGTGGAGGTTGCAGTTACAAAGGCGCTTGCTGATTGTCAAACCCCAACCAATGCACCCAAAAAGGGGGAGACATCAGTGCAAGCTAAGAGGAAGAGGGGAGAGGAGGAGTTAGAGGTAGAGAAAGAGGTGGTGGCTGAGAGGGAGAGGGCTGAGGAGAGTAGTAGGGTAAGGGAGAAAGGGAAGAGGAAAGTGTAGGAGGAGAGTGAGCCTATAGAAGTGGCTGGAATCCAAAAGGATTTCAGTGTCACTTATCAGAAAAAGGGAGAGAAGGAGGGAGAAAGGATTGACTCTGATCTAGCAGCCCTTGTCAAGGAGGCTGATGCTGAACAGAGCAAATCAATGGACTCTGCCATTGCTAAGCTGTTCAGGCAAGGCTTTGACAAGGACACTACCATGCTAGATCAGGAGCTCAGGAAGATGGAAATAAGAGAGATCGAACACCGATGGTCTACTTATAGCCAAGAGGACAAAAAGAGACTTGAGGCTATGAGTAGATTCATTTCGATGTATCTGGGTAGGCCAGTCCTTGATGTTAAAGCATGGACCAGGGACAGAATCTTGGCTATAGCCGCCAAGATCTGTTCAGCTGGTGATTTCACCAAAGGACTGGTCGGTGAGGCCCTCTCAAAAGCCGGTGCTGGGAACAGGACACTGTTAGCAAAACAGACTAAAATATCTCTGATCTCTAGATTGCTAACAGTGCCTGCCAACATTCCCACACCAACCACCCAACCAAAACCCACAAAACCAATCCCTTCACCATCAAAACCCGCAGCCAATGATCCACCCTTGAAGAAGAAGAGAAGGGTGTTGAGGCTGCAAGAAGAAGAAGAAGAAGAGGAGGATGAGGAGGATAGTCTGCCCATTTCAGCAGTTATCTCTCTACCAAAAGCCAAATCCCAAACCATCACTCCCACCTCACAGATGGACACTGTGAGGGTAAAACTAGAAGAAGAGGAGCAGCAATGATTACACGATGAGGCAATGCTGAAAAGCATTGACAAATCATATGCTGCTTCTACTTCTATCATGAACATGAAGAAGGAGGCTCTGAGACTCTTCACTCTTAAACAAACCTTTCAATATGAAAAGGAAAGAGTGAGGACTTGGCCTGATCCTAGGGAGGCTCACAGGATAGTTCAAAAGGCTATGCCTGTGAGATACAAGAGCCAACTTAAGAGAATCGTAGATGAAGTGATCTCTGTGGCTCTTGTAATAACACCCTGGGAAATAGTAGAGGAGTTCGAGAAAGCCTATAGAGCCAACCAATCACCCCAAAAAATGCTAGATAATAGGGTGATTAGGAAAGGGTTGGTCTATAAGAGGCTTGAGAACTTCCATAGGAATGAGCTCAACTTGCTGTTAGAAGGAAAACATCCAGATGAGTTTGCATATAGGCAACTAACAACAGTTGAGCTCAAAAATGGGAGACAGGCCAAGTATGTCTCAGAGCTGTACGGTCGGGAGGGGTTGTTCGAAGGTGAGCCTGAAGACCTAACCAAAGAAGAGCAGATGTTATTTCTTCAGGCCTACACCCGAGAATCCTACCGGCTAGTACATGGGAGGTAGATCTCATGGATGGGACAACAGCTCTGTGTCCAATTCCCCAAAACAGAGCTCCCATCCATACTCAGCCAATCAAACCTTAGAGACTACCTCTCAGGCCAGTGCTTATCTGGGTCAACTTCTAATCTAATCTAGAAGGAAATAGACCAATATTTCTGCCAACAATAAGTGGGACAACAAATAATTAGAGGTTTTGGCTGCATTGGTTCAGGGGGAGTTTGTTGGACCAAAAGAACCAATGAGCCAAGATCAGGAAAACCTCTAAGTCCCACATGCCATTGCAACAACTGTTGAAGACTTCCATCAGCTGTTCTGACAAAGTCTGAAGAAGCAAAGTCTGAAGATCAAAGATCTGAAGTACAACAGCTGAAGGATCTAAAGTACTGAAGACTTCAAGTACTGAAGACAAGTGCTGAAGATCAAAAGCTGAAGAACTGAAGAACTGAAGATCATCTACTGATGCACAACGTCTGAAGACAAAGACTGAAGACAACAGCTGATGACATCTACTGAAGTCATCAACTGATACATCATCTGAAGCCCAAGTCTGAAGAACCAAGTGTTGAAGATTCAGAGTTTGTCACAACAGCTGAAGAAGTCTTCTTCAGTTGTTGTGATGGTTTTTCCCTTTCAGTAGTTTTGTAATTTTATTTTAGTAGTTTGTACAACAGCTGAAGAGCTTGTTCTTCAGCTGTTATAGTATCAGTAGTTATAAACGACTGAAGAGTTTGTTCTTCAATCGTTGTAGGATTTTCAGTAGTTTACTTTTTCGGTACTTGTAAAAGATAGGAACACTTTTGTAAGAAGATGTCAGTTGTTGACATCTTCAGTAGTTTTATGTTCCATCAGTTGTAATTTTAATAATCGGTTGATGTCCTGTCAAAAGGACATCATCACCATCCTTTTGCCGCCTATAAAAGGATGGTGAACCATGCTGTTTTAATTGCCGAAACGTGTTGAGTAATAGAAAAATTAATTTTTCGCAGAACTCTTCTCTCTCTCTATGATTGTACTGTTACATGCAAAACATTTTGTATTCTTGATTTAATTGCTAATTTCATGCTAAATCCGCTGCAAACCAATCTGATTGATCAAACGAGAGGCTGAGATCCTGTCAAAGGCACTGGTTGTAAGCATCAAAGATGGTTATGATTGGAGTGCATATGCAGAATAGTTAACTGCTGATCTCACTTCTCGTCTAGCTCTAGTTGATGAACTTAATGATGAAGACTGGTCTGAAGGTAAGGATCCTAGGAAAGATGGTGAATCAGATCAAGAGGAAGATTATGACTGGAGTGACAAATCAGATCCAAAAGAAAGCACTGAAGAAGTTGCTCTAATGGCACAATCTGAACAACCAAAGGTTGTTAACTCATCTTCTGACACTGAATCTTCCAATTCATATCTAGAAATACCAGTGGAAGTAAGAGAGAAAACGTGCACTAAAGCATGTTTTGAACAGGTTGAACATTATAGAACATACTCCTTTAAAATATGTGATAAACTTAAACAAGAGGAATTAAAGCACAACAAGCTAAAAACAGATCATAAGATTGCTGATGACAAGATCATATCTCTTCAAGCTTCTTGGAAAAAAACACTTAAAAAACTTGAACTTGTTAAGAAACAACTTGAAGAGATGACAAAAACTCTTGAACAAGAAAAATTGGCACATGCAGCAACTCAAATTGATTTGGCCAAAGTTAAAAGCTCAAAGAAAATTGTTGAGCAACTGGTGAATGGAAGAAAGGATAAACATAAAATAGGATTAGGTTTTACACATGAACCTATGCCTGAATCAATCTCAAACACCTTACCTGAGAATTTTAATACTCATGATCATTCACCAGAAAATAAAGCTAAACTTAAAGAATATCAAGACCAAAAGAACTTCAAAAAGATAAACGTTGAAATTTATGAAGAAACAGACTTAGAAAAGATAAAGCATGGTCATCCAATTAAAGTCAAATCTTATAAACCTCAACAAATGCATAAAAAGCTGTTTGTACCAAAATGTGAAAGTGTTATTGAACAAAATGAACAAAAGATTGAAAAATATACTGATGACAATAACAATATGAAAGGAAAATGTGAAGAGCTCAAATCAGATAATACTTTTTCTGATGATTCAAGTTCAAATGAATTGAATGAAAACAAAGATTGTCAAAAAGAATCTTCTCAAGATTCAATTAAAATTCAAAGCAACAAAACATCATCAAGATTAAGAAATCAAAGAAGAAGAAAGGCTGCTAAAGCTAAGAAAATTGATTTAATCAATTAGTCAAAGAAAAATATTCAAATTAAACCAGTGAAGTTTGTGTCAGCAGGAACTTTTGACATGAGCACAATCACAGAAATGACATCTAAACCTAAGATCAAATCTAACTATGATCTGAAAACAAGTTCAGGTCCTAAGACTTCCGCTGTGCAAAAAAGATTTGTATCTAAGGAGTCAAAGAATTATGATCAAATCCAAAAGACAAATCCTAAGAATCAAATGACCAAATTCACACCAAAGAAACAACAAATTAATCTGTTTAACCCTAAATTTAAATAAGAATCAAATGATTCTTTCACTTCAAGTGTTAACAAAATGTTGTTTAATCACTTTCAGAAATATTATGATATCTGTGATATGTATAATCATCAGAATGTTATTTTAAAAAGTATTGCCATATATGTGATATGACAAATCACACAACTGCTGATTGCTACTTTAACAAATACTGTGCATTGTGTGATGAAAGAAATCATAATACAAAGGATTGCTACTTTAGAAAGAACTCACCAAGAAAGGATTTTAGTAATCAAGGATTTGTAAACCCAAGATTTAAAAGAAATCATAATATTGTGTTTAAATATTCACAACAACAACAACCTTCCTTGGGTTTGAGATCTTTCAAAAGAAACAATTCTAATTATGATAATCAATATTTTGTCAAATCACAACAATACAATCAATGGAAGTTTATTCCACCATCTGTGAGAATAAAAAATGAAACATTCTAAATGCTTCATATAATGGTTCAAGATTTCTTGATGATAATCTTGAAAATAGATATAATGCTTTGAAATCAAAACAACAAAGAGATAATCAACATGTTTCTCAAAGAGGATTTGATAATGCTAAATATCAAAAGAAACCTGATGTAAACAAACTTCATTTTAAATAGTTTACAATTGTTGATAAGTTTGGAAAGCCCAAGACCATATCGGCTTGGGTTACTAACTCATCTTAAAATGTTTTTGAATGCAGGTACGCCCGCGGAGACCAATAAACACATGGTATGTTGACAGTAGGTGTAGCCGGCATATGACGGGCAATCAACCCTTGTTGCAAGATTTTAAGTTAAAAGATGGAACACACGTTGCTTTTGGAGGTGATGCAGGTGGAAAGGTAACAGGAGAGGGAAAAGTGTCAAATGGGATTATTAGTTTTGATAAAGTCAACTTCTGTTCACAGTTGAACTTTAATCTATTAAGTGTATCCCAAATTTGTGACAAATCTTATTCTGTTCTTTTTGATGATTCTCACTGTTATGTCTTGAATCCAGGTTTTCAGATTAGCAATGATTGGGTCATAGTTAAAGCTGCACGGGACAGAGACGTATATAAACTAGATATGTCTCAAGTGGATCCTGCAACAGAAACAACTTGCCTGATTGCTAAAGCATCGAATGATGAAAGCCAGTTGTGGCATAGACGACTCGAACATTCAAACTTCAAAAACATGAACAAGCTTGTAGCAGAAAATCATGTCATTGGACTTCCTTCCAAGAAGTTTTCAACAACTGATCACTACTCAGCATGTCCGAAGGGAAAGCAACATCGAGCGTCTTATAAGTCCAAGCTGATAAACTCAAACACCAAGCCACTCCAGATGTTACATATGGACCTTTTTGGACCAACTAATGTTAGGAGTATTGGTCGAAAATCATACTGTTTAGTTATCATAGATGACTATACAAGATTTTCTTGGGTTCTCTTTTTACATGATAAATCATGAAACTGCAGAACTTTTAAAAGAATTTATTAATAAAGTTGAAAATCAACTAGAGCATAAAGTGAAGATAATAAGAAGTGATAATGGAATGGAATTTAAAAATGCTAACATTGATTTGTTTTATGCAGAAAAAGAGATAGTTCATCAGTTAAGTGCTCCCAGAACTCCACAACAAAATGGAGTTGCTGAAAGGAAGAACCGAACACTGATTGAAGTTGCCCGGTCCATGTTAGCTGATGCCAAAATTCCTATCACTTTCTGGGATGAAGCAATATCCACAACCTGTTTTGTTCAGAATAGAATCATACTTGTGAAAGATAAAAAGAAAACTCCATATGAGTTAATGTTTGACAGGAAACCAAACATAATTTTTTTAAAATCATTTGGTTGTCTAGTTATGATTCTTAACTCAAGTGATCATTTAGGAAAATTTGAAGAAAAAGCTGACAATGGGTTTTTCGTTGGATATTCATCTATTTCCAAAGCCTATCGAGTTTATAACTCTAGGACAAATACTATTAATGAAACTTTCAACGTTAAATTTCTGGAAAACTCTTTTCCATCAGTTTCAAATGGTCCTGCATGGTTGTTTGGGTTAGATTCTTTGTCAAACTCATTTCAATCTAACTTGTTTAATCAATCTGATGATTCTATAGGTAGGAAGAACTCTAGAGGAGACCTTGGATCTTTCAGTGACGATTCAGATTCAGATGATTCACACCCAGATTATCCATTCTTCTCATTTGTCAAGGATTCAACGATACAATTCAATGACAATGATCATGCTACTTCAGCTTCAGATCATTCAGTCTCGTTAGATCAAGAAGGATCACAACCTATTCCTAATGATGGTATAGAAATTGGACAACCTGAGTCTGGCACATCTTCCATCTCTGGAGATGCAATTGATCATAGTAACTTTGATTACTTTATCAATTCACCAACTCAAGTTCCAAATTTCACTCCACATTCTTCTACCTTGTTGCCTCAGCTTTCCAATCTGAACCAAACCAATCTGGATGTTAATGTTCAAGGAACTGAGATACCGACATCTCGTATCCACAGGAACTATCCAACATCCCAGATTATTGGTCCTCTGAATGAAAGAACTACTAGGAGTAAATCTGAACAAGCAAATGTTTGCTTATACTCCTGTTTATCATAGTTTGTTCCTAAAAACGTCACCGAGGCGTTAACGGATAATGGTTGGATTGAAGCAATGCAAGAAGAACTTCTTCAATTTCGTAAACAAGAAGTGTGGAATTTAGTGGATTTACCTGAAGGTGAAAATGCGATAGGCACGAAATGGTTGTTTAGAAACAAGACTGATGATCGTGGTATCGTAATACGGAATAAAGCGAGACTCGTTACACAAGGATACACGTAAGAGGAAGGAATAGATTATGATGAGGTGTTTGCTCCAGTGGGAACACTTGAATCCATTCGAGTTTTCCTGGCATATACTTCATTCATGAAGTTTAAGGTGTATCAAATGGACGTCAAAGGTGCATTTTTATATGGTCCTATAACTGACGATGTATTTGTGAAGCAACCCCCAGGCTTTGAGGATGCTAAATTTCCACATCGAGTGTATAAGCTGAGTAAGGCATTATATGGACTACATCAAGCAACAAGGATTTGGTATGAAACGTTGTCACAACACTTAATCCAGAATGGATACACAAGAGGGAAAATCGATCCAACTTTATTTATAAAGAAGGATGATGATGATCTCTTATGTGTACAACTGTATGTTGATGACATCATATTCGGATCTACAAGCTCCAAGTTGTGCAAAGAATTTGAGGATATTATGAAGTCTCGATTCCAGATGAGTTCTATAGGAGAGATTAACTTCTTTCTCGGACTACAGGTCAAGCAAACAGAAGATGGAATATTCATAAATCAAGAGAAGTTTGTCGACAAACTCTTCAAAAAGTTCAAGTTGCAAGACTGTCAGTCTATCAGAACTCCTGCAGATGTTAACACCAAGATTGAACCTGATCCGAAAGGAAAATCTATCGACCAAACGCTATACAGATCAATGATTGGCTCGTTGATGTATCTTACTGCATCACGTCTAGACATTATGTATACGGTTTGTGTCTGTGCCAGGTACCAATCAGAACCGAAGGAATCACATCTAATTGCTGTCAAATGCATATTTAGGTATCTCAAAGGTAAACCGGCATTAGGGTTATGGTACCCTTATAAAGGGAATTTTGAGTTTCATGGATATACAGACAGTGATTACGGTGGTTGTTGTCAAGATAGAAAATCGACAATGGGTGGGTGTCAATTTCTGGGTCCTCGATTAGTCTCGTGGCAATGTAAGAAACAAACCAACGTCTCTGTGTCTACAGCAGAAGCTGAGTACATTGCTGCTTCAGCGGATGTTCTCAAATCCTATGGTTGCAAAATCAACTATTGGATTACGGGTTCAATTTTTTGAAAACACCAATTTATATTGATAACACAACTGCTATGTTTATAACAGCTAATCCTGTCCAACATTCCAAAACCAAACATATCAAAATTCGATATCATTTTCTCAGAGATAACTCTGAAAAAGGTTTAATCATTTTAATTCAAATTGCAACTGAAAAGCAGTTGGCTGACTTATTCACCAAAGCCTTCTTACTAGGCAGGTTTGAATATTTAGTCGAGTCAATTGGTTTAATCAACCATATTTGAACTTTGTTTTGAATGAAAAATGATACAAACCCTCCATTAACTAAACAGAAATTTTTTCATGATCAACTGTCAATGCTAATTGCCTTCTATGTATATATTGTGTGCATGTGTGCAGTGTATGAAAAAGAAAATACAAAAATAGAAAAGTATACTACTTTAGTATTAGTTTACATTTCTTAGGGATTGAATCAAATCTACAATATGTGAGAGATGATAGTACATCAGTTGGATCAGTTGCATACTTCACTCATCAATAAAGTCTGACATGATCAGATCAGATGTGTAGGTAAGGTCATGCAATTAGACTGAACAAGTAAATTCTTATGATTCAACTAAATCCTCTATGCATGTATGTGTATTCATCTTAGTATTGATGAGTAGCATTAGCTAATAGGATAGAATGCTTGTAAAGTTACAACACTCAGACCTGGTGGTGATATGATTAACCATGAGCTATGTTAAAGGCATCAACTCACTTCTCTGTTATGAGTCATCATAGACCTGAAGTGATGAGATATCCTCTATTGTAAGGAATTACAAACCTGTATTTTCTCCTGATGTCAAAAGATGCCAATGTGCACAACCCATTCAACATGAGTGGTTAAGAGATTATCAAATGGTTATCCATTATAATTCTCAATTAAATTATAAACATGAACTCTGGTTATGAATATATGTCGGGTACTCAAGTTGAGAAAATTATACTTTCTTGTATCTCTTGATGATAGTTGATCTCTCTAAGTCTTTGTGTGAGACATGTCATGTCATATTAAAATAAACCTTAATCAATCCAAGAATTGAAAAAGTAAGTGTGCTACACCGTTTACCAAAAACATTTGTATCTGTCCTTAGATCATGTGTCTCCTTTGCTGCAGTATCTGCTGACGTGGAACACACTTGATCAGAATTTAATCAGTGTCATTGACTATTCATAATTTATTGTTGCTCAATGTGCTGGACTTATACTGATATGATCTCACTGTAGACTTTGATTCATATGT
The DNA here is from genome assembly GCA_024085815.1 of Flaveria linearis. Taxonomy (NCBI): domain Eukaryota; kingdom Viridiplantae; phylum Streptophyta; class Magnoliopsida; order Asterales; family Asteraceae; genus Flaveria; species Flaveria linearis. The sequence goes on from CM044006.1 coordinate 49,552,215, forward strand.
GTTTGTTAATTTTCTATTCTGCTTTCATTTTTCTTTTATGCATGTTTTGTGTGTTTGTGAAGAATTATTAACATGACTTGTGTGATCTTCTTATGCTATTTTTAGAAACTTCTAAGTTTGTAAAACTTAAAAGTTTAGGGGGAGTAAAAAGTAAGAAGATTTTAAGAGAAAATTCAAAATGGAATGTTTTGGATGGAAAGGATGAAGCTAAACAACTTAAGCATGTGTGTTTTGTTTTTCATAAAACAATGAACCTGAAGCACTTCAAATTTGGAAAAGCTTCATGCAAAATATTTTGTGAGTCTAAAGTTGGTTAAATTTAGAGACTAAAATGACGCGAAATTAATTTCAAAAGTTAAACAAATGATTAATAATTGAAATGAACAAAAGTTAAATCTTTAGGGGTCAAAGTGTAAAAAGTTCAATTTTGAGGGTATAAAATGTAAATTTTGAGGAAAAAGTCAAAAATATGCAAAAATTGTTTAAATATTAGTATGAAATATTACTAATATGTTTAAACAGTGTGCAGGTGAAGGATTTGAAAAAATCACAAGTGTAAGTCTCATTGAAGTCATCTCATGTGCCTAAACAGTGGCCATACGCCTGAATAGGAGCATGAAGAAATTTTAGAAATTTCATCAAGTGTTGGGCGTTTTGCATAAACCCATGCGTCTAAACAGTTGTCATGAGTCTGAAATTTAAACCAAGTGTTAGGCGTTTCATGTTGCTCATGTGCCTACATAGTGGTCAAACTTCTCAGGGTTTGAATGTCAAGTGAAATTCACAAGTGTAGGTGTATCAGAAACATCATGTGCCTGAACAGTGCAAAAGTACCTAAACAGTGCTTATGCTCCTGAACAGTACTCATGTGTCTGATCTCATACGCACAAACAGTGCTTATGCGCCTAATAACTTGGTGAAATTTAGGTCAACATATGCACAAACAGTGCTCATGCGCCTACAATTTTCACTTATTATAAATAGAACACTTGTGTAATTTTCATTTCATTCGCACTTCAAAACTCACTTAAACTCTCCCCTGAACCCTTGAACTCTCGGTTAACCCTTTTTATCGACCCAAATCATTTGAGCTTTTAATCACAGATTATTGATATTGTTTGTGAGATTGTGAACGTAGGTTTATGGTCTACATTAATCTGTTTTGTGATTAAATGATGATTTTGTGATGGGTTTTCGACACCTATTCAGGCGCTCGGAACCCTAAAATTGTCAAAATCTCATATTTGAGCGTATAAATCGAAACAATCTCATAAATTGATCATTGAATGTTGATTATCATATGATTTCGAGCATATTGATATATTAAACATGGATTGAAATGAACTTTGATTGAAGGTCTCGGTTAACTGTTCATCGATGAACAGTGAACTTGAAGATGAACATGAAAAAGAAGATGAACAAATGAATATTTTTTAATAAACTAATGAAAAATAAATAACAATTATTAAAACTCATTTTAAAAGGATTAAAATGTTCAATAAAATTGATAAAGATAAAATAATCAAATGTGTTTAATTTTTAATAAAAATTCAACTTGATAATTAAAATTTTATAAAAACATGAATGTTTTACACTTAACATTAATTAATATTACAAGTTGAGTTTATAAGTCAAATTCATTAAACACATTAGTTTATTATAACTTACATCATAACATGTTCAAACTCACATTCAATCTTTTGCTTTAAAATTCACACATTTACTAATATCATTGCTTTAAATTTGTGCAGATAGCTGATTTGAAGTTTGACTCTAAGCATAATGTTGCTGCTTTGCTCAATGAAGATGTCCAAGATGCCATATCATATGAGGAGATGATTAGATTTCTTCTGAGGACCAAATATGTATATGCCATATGCTATCAGCCAGTGATCTATAACAGACTAATCAGGAAGTTCTGGAGCTCTGCTGAAGTTGAAGTGAATGATGAAGGAAGAAAAGTGTTGAGAGGATTTATGACCAAAGATCGTATGATAGAAGTATCAGAAGAGTCCATAAGGGTTGCTTTGAGACTGGGTCACAATGATCCAGAAGATCACTCCTAGCTTACATTTAATGAATATAGAGAGGCATTCATGGAAATTGGTCATCCTGATCATTTCCCAAAGAAACAGTTTTTCAGAGCTCGTGTGTATAACCATTGGAAGCTTCTATGCTATATCTTTCAACACTGCATGTCCAATAGAAGTGCTGGGTGGAATTCATTCCCAGTGGACATTGCATCTCCGATTGTAGCCATTGTAACAAACAGAAGATTTAATATGGCTAGATGGATCTTGAATGGATTCATATTCAATCTGGAGAAAGGTATAAGGAACAAATACCTTATGTATCCTAGATTTCTACAAATGATCATCAATGAGGAATATCCTGATCTTTATGTCTATGGAGTTGGAAGAGATAGACTTGAATTGGAACATATGTCTGAAATATCATATAAGAGGCTAGCTATGTTGACTGGTGCTCAAAATGTTCCTATGTTTGAATATATGAGGAATGTTGCTAATGATGAGGTAGATATTACAGTGGATCACTATCATTTATTGGAAGGTGAACCAATAGATCCAGCTAATCTGATTGATGAAGTTCCTCTAATACCTCCTCAAGATGATGATGAACAAAATGATGATGATGATGATAATGAAGATGCTCATGATGATGATGATAGCTCTTCTAGTTCTAATGATGATAATGATGATGATGGTGGTGTAGCTGAAACACACCAATCATTAAGTAGTGAGAGAACCATGTCTAAGCATGTTGATGGAGCTCAACATGAAGGGGAAGGAATATCTGGTGGTGATTTACAAGATGATAATATGAATGAAGCACCTGAAGATGTAGATGATGTGATTCATAATGAATCTATACATGACGTTGAAAATGTTGACGCTGAGATAAACATTCAGAATGAAGAGGTTGAGCATGAGGCTGATGTGCAACATCAAACCTTTGAGTATGATTTTATGGATGCTTTTATGTGTAATCCAATGTTTGAGAACACACCATCCATTCAAACTCAAGAAATGCCTGTAAGTGCAACACATGATGTGTCTGTACAAACAGAGGAGATAGTTGTTTTAGATGAGTTGAATGTTCTTAAAGAAGAAAATGTATCTAAAGAGAAAGTAATTGCTGATCTTAAAGTCAAACTTGATAAGTTGCAAGAAGGAAAATTGAAGTATGAAAAAGAATTGAGTTTGCTGAAAGATGTAAATAAAAAGCTCAAAGAAGATCTAAAAAACAAGAATGAAAAGCTTGTGAGTTATGCAAAGGATAAAGATGATGTCATAAAGAACTTTGATCTTATGCTTAAAGATTATGATCTTTTGGAAGAGAGATTCAAGAGAGTAACTGAGGAGAATGAGAAACTGAAAGAAGAACTAAGCAAGAAACAAGAGACTCAAAAGCCAACATTTACAGATATTGTAATAGTATCTGAGATAAATCCAATAGATGTTGAAGCTCCTCAAATGGTAGATGAAGTTCCTAAAGTAATAGATAAAGGTAAAAGATAGATTGATGAAGTTGATGATTCAGTTTTACCTGAATCTTCCTCCAAAATTCAAAGAGTTGAAGAAGAAATTGAGAAAGAAGGTAATGGGGAAGAAAGGATTGATGATATAATTCAAAAAGTTCAAGAGAAAGTGTCTCAAGAATAGATTGGAGCTTTAGATGATATAGAAGATGGATTTGAGGATGATTAGTATGATGAAGTTTTGAATGATGATGATATTGATGAAGCAAACTTTGAAAGAACTTTCTCTCCTATTGAACAACCTCAAAGATGAAATTCCTGTTGATTTTGAAGACAGATATAATTATCTGGTGAGGATGAAGTATAACAGAGTCTATTTGGATGAATTAACAGTGTCTCAGATCAATGATGAATATGAGAAGTGTGTCACAGCTGAGTCTGTAGTACCAATTGATCCAAATGAGATAGTAATAGAACATGGAGAATGGGTTAGAGCTCAAGAGGTAATCAATGTTGATGATTTACCAAAGTCTGAGTTACATCACCCTGATCCTGAAGATATGAATGTGTTAGCATTGAGGTCATGGTTACAAGCTAGAAATTACCCATGGAAGAGTCTTAAAAGACTCCAGTCCACCTCATTGAGGAATCTTGTCAGAAGTTTTCAGGAAACTGAAAAGATTGCTAATAAGATTATTATTCTTGACACAGACAATCCTTAATATCTAGAGATTACAAAAAGAACAAGGATTTTGAAACCAAAAGAAATTTTGTCTATGGAAAGGAAGTACAGCAACTATGATAGCAGAAAAGAGCTGATGAAGATGTTTGCTGGTACTGAGAAAGAAGCATATAAAGCCACTCCTGAGCAAACGCATGTATTTGATAACTCAATAAGTACAGGAGATATGGTTAGAAACATATTGCAAAAAGGACAGTCAGTAGCTGAACTATTGAATGCTATGATTGCTCCTGATTTCACTAACCAAGTTAAAATCATTGCATGGAAGTATGATGAGATATTTGATGTATTTTTGATTAAAAGAGTGAATGTTGTGTGTGATATCTATCATTTTTACACAAGTATAATTAAGCTTCCAGTGCAAGATCTGAAGGAGTTAGACAAATTACCTCTGATTAACCCATCTAATGCTAAACGTGGGAATATGTTTGTTGAATTACTTCATAGAGGTCTGAGTTGAGATATGTGTTTTCTTCAGGCAAGATGTGAACAAGAAGACAAGGCTTATTTCACTGAGTTGGAGAAGCAAAGCAAATATCAAGGAAGAAAGAAAGATGAAGAACATTTCATGTTGGAATTGTGTGATCATTATTTCCATGAAGTTACCAATCCGGGATTGAAAGTGATAGAAGGTACTCAAAGAACAAAACCTATCTTGAGATGGTTTTACAATTCTGAGACTTTTGAACTAAAATTGGTACGAAATCTTGAGAATTGGGATGTAGATATGATTACTTTATTTGGAGTTTTTGAGCTCAAACTATTACATCCAAGTTATATCTCTTTTCTTGCTGTTCAAAGATTTGAGAAGGTGAATCCTGAGATTGCTGAGAATGATAAGAAGTATTTTTTGTCAATGATTAATGTAATGAATGCGGCTATGGAAAGAATTTCATTACGGAAAGCTCTTGCTTATGCAAATATTGTAAATAGAGACATTAATGACATTGAGTTTATGAGAATCTCAAGGAAAGGAGTACTGGAGGTGTATTGCAAAGAAAGCAAACGTCCTATTGAGTTGTATGCAATGTTGACATTGCATGCTTGTCAAAGGATACTTTGGAAAGAATGAAACAGATGGAGATAAAGTCAAATGAATCAAAACCTGAACAAGCTGTTCTTGCTAGCAAATTCAAGTCATCAATAGAGAATGCACTGAAGGAGCTAGAGATGTACAAGAAGAAGCCAATGTTCAAGATCAAAGAAGAACCAGAAGATTTCTTTGATATATGAAGATAGAAGACAGAAGATAAAGAGAAGATGGATAGCTAAAGTTAAAGAGAAGATAAATACAAAGAGAATACTTTTGAAGACCGAAGACAATGTCAATCTTAGGGGGAGTATTGTTAGTACTCTAGAAAGATTAACATTTAGTCTTAGTGTGTCTTTTACTATTTTGTCATAGTATACGGACTAGAATTATAAATAGATAGTCTCTAATTTATTGGTAGTATAAATAGCTTAGACTAGAGTCGAATGAATAGGTTTTCGCATGGACTGCTTTCTTACTCTCGTAATTGTCTTTGCTATATCAATGAAACTGTGAATTTTGTTGATATGTGCTTGATTTGATTATAATTGCTTGTGTTTCTTAGAATTGTATACATAAATCATTACAGATTGATGCATTTGATCCTATCATATATTAAATGCATTGTGATAATTATGTGTCATTGATTATGTCATGTTATCTTTATATTAAATGTGATTCACATATATGAACTTATTATATAGGTTTGATGTTATTTTACATAGCTCTAAGTCAATAAGAATTTAAAAATGTGTTTAACTTAGTCATGTGGACATTCATGCTAATGGACCATACTTATGGCCCATACGCATGATTGAACCATGCTTATGGAACAGTCGCACGACTGAACCAGGTGACTGGATCAATCATATGATTGAGATATAAGATTGGTTCAATCGCACGACTGAACCTTCAGTCGTGCGTATGAGTCAACCGCATGCTTCAGTCGCACGACTGAACCATGCTAATGGTTCAGTCGTATGAACAAACACTGATAACCTATAAATACCACATAATTCATGGAAACACATAACACTCATAATACTTCATATACTTTTGTACCCTAGCCACTCAGAGCATCCCAAGTCGCAAATCCAAGTTCATAGTTCGTTCCTGATTGATTTTAATCTGTTCTTAACGTTTGTTACATCGTTAGATCGATCAGGTTATTCGTTTTCAGTGATTGGATTGCCAATCAAATACAATTCCACACTAGTTGATCTGGTTTCACGTAGAATCCATTAGTACTCCGTACGTACACGGTCCTAACAAGTGGTATCAGAGCCTAGGCTTGTGATTTTGCGTGGATTCAATTGGTTTTGGTGTCAAAACTAACGTTTTCATTGAAAGATACACTTTTTCGATTCAAAACTTGTTTTTGACGAGTCTCTGTATTAAAAGGTTCGACCTTCTCCCATACGGCAGATTAAGGTTTGTAAAAATTCGTAATTTTGAGTCAAGTGTTCAAAAATTCGATTTTTCCCGCAACAGCAGCTTCAGTCGCACGATTAGCCCAATCGCACGACTGAATCCCATTCAGATAGTTCAATCACACGACTGGACTCATTCGCACAGTTCATTCGCACGGTTGAAGTATTTCATACGGTTGACCTCATTCGTCCTGTTCATTCGCACGACTGAATCCAATCGCACGATTGAATCCGTTCGCATCCTTCAATCGCACGATTGAACCAGTCAGCTTGTCCAATCGCATAAGTCAATCTGTCCTGTTCTAAGTTTACCATGTTTAAAGAAATGGAATATCAGTTCTCTGCATTCACTGCTAGAAAGGACTCAAATATCCAGAATCTTCTACTTCTGGAAAGTGAGATCGGGAACCACAACAAACCGCCAAAGTTGTTAACGTTGGAAGAATACCCACAGTGGAAACAACGGTTTGAAATCTACCTGAATGGAGTTGACCCCAATCTGTGGATGTCTATTGAGACTGATTATGTGGTGCCAGTTAGTGCTAATGGGGTAAAGTTGACTTTGGGAGGAATGAGTGAATCCCAAAAGACTATGCAAAATGCTGAAAAGAAAGCATATTCCTTGTTGACTCAGTCTATACGTAAGGACATATTTCATCAGTTTTCTGAGAACAAGCAGTCAAAGAAATTATGGGAGGCCTTGGAAAAGAGATACGAAGGCAATGCAACTCTAAAAGCACTGAAGACTAAGGCTCTTAAAAAGGAATTCAACAATTTCTCACCAATTGGAAAAGATAGCTTGGATGATATCATTGATAGATTCTATCATCTGATGAGTGAGTTGCACACTCATGGTGTGACCGCATCTATGGAACATAAAGTCTCTAGTTTTGATGATGGTCTGCCAGACAAATGGGATCCATTTGTGTTTAATTTGAGGCAAAATGACATTCTTGCCACTTTATACATAAATGATTTCATTCTGAAATTAAGGGAGGAGGAGTTGCGTCAGAAATACAAGTTAAAGAAAGGATCCTATGCTCAGAATCCTGCACTATACAACTTAGTTCCAACTCCTTCTACTTCAGGCGCACCGCTTCAAAGGCGTGTGTGTCTAACTCTTCTGCACCTTCCTAAAGTAGCTTATCAGGAACCAAAATGTCAGGGTCAACAAGTATCCAATACATTGTTCTTGAGGCAAATTCTACCAAGTTAAAACCTTAAAATCTTGTAAATGTCACCGTGGAAGTTGCTAAAGAACATATTGACCTTCTAGCTGCTGTTATTCAATATTATGATGGGTTAGTTGCTGGTAAGATTGGGAACTGTCATCTTGCTGATGAGGACTACGAGCAAGTTGATGAAACTGAACTGGAATGCATGCATATAATGTGGGCCTTGGCTAGTGCTGTTAGTAGAGCCAAGAAGTTTGTCAAGAAGATAGGGCAAAATTTGGTTGCAGCTAAAGACACTACATTTGGTTTCTACAAAACCGAGGTCACATGCTTTAATTGTGAAGAGAAAGGGCACTTCAAACGTTAGTGTATAAAGCCAAAGAAGACTGGGAATGGAAATCCTCTTCCCACTTTCAACTGTCAAGACAAGGAAAAGGTTGGAGCATCGTCAAGTAAACATTCTAAAGCTTTGGTTGCTCAAGGTGATGAAGGGCAAGACTGGTCCTTTCGATTTGTATCCGAGGGTGAATCCAATGTTGCTTTTTGATACCTTGGATGATGGATCTGGAAGTGAGGGAGACATTATAGCTGATCATACTAGTTCAGATATCGAAGAAGCTAGGGATGTCATTGATCATTTGGTTGAAGAAGAGTTAAGTGCTGCAAACTCAGAATCTCAAGTCATTGAAGAATCTGACACTGCACTGATGGCTGATTCATCTAGTTCTGCACAGGTATATTCTAAAGATGAATTATTTGATAAACATGCTTGTTCTGAATGAGATAAATTTAGAGAAAGCATTTATTTAAAATTTGCTAGGTTATTATAACACAATGATAATCTAGTAAATGATTTACAACTCTACACTGAAGCAAATCGTGTGATAAAACAAAATGAGTGCAACTTCAAAGAAAAGATAGAACTATTAGGGAAACAACTAAAGGAAACCGAGGTTGTTGCTTTAAATCAATCTAATGATATTAAGTTCTATTTAAACTCTTTAGAAGAAACCAAAAAGGAGAAAGTAGTTTTGCAATTAGAAGTTGAATCTTTAAAACAAAACTGCACAGTTTGGCTAGTTCTTCACATATAGTTCAAAACTTAGTGAAAGAACGAAATGGCGGGGAAGGTCTAGGATATAAAGTAGTACCGCCACCACATGCTATCCTTTTGAACACTAAATGTAGACCAATTAATAATAACCTGGTAAAGAATCATGTGGTGTCTACTCCTCTGGTTAGTATCCAGATTCTACGGGTAAACCCAAGAAATCTGTCACTAAACAGAAGAATACTACTTTGCGATCAAAAGATAAGATGCCTGTTGAAGACTTGACTGATAAAATTGAAAAGATTAACTTAGGGTCAGGTTTAAAAACGTCTATTTCAGAACCTAAACAATCTAAGTCAACAAACCCTAAACTAGCAAGTCATCAATATTTAAATAAAATGAAAGCAAAAGATGTTCCAAATGTCAAAATAATTAATTTTGTTAAAGAAGGTGAAACATCTACAAGAGAAAAGAAACTACCCAGTCCCTGACCAAACTCAACCCCTCATCAACGTTTTCCTCATACTGTCAATGGGAGATCCTGCTACAGTTGTGGAAAACGAGGACACATCTCTCCAAATTGTCCTTACTATCAGACACCTAAAAGGAAAATAGAACTTTTTGATGATGAAAAACCAAAATTTTCTAAAATCAGATCTAGTACTCCTTTAAAACACAAAAGTCAACACAGACAAGCTAAGAGTGAAGATGTGTCACCTAAGGTTAAATCTAGGATTATTAGTGAACCTAAAGTTCAAACCATAAGCTAGTCGTCTGTTTACCACAAACAGGCCTTACACAGAACTAGTTTATGGAAAGAAAAATCAAGTTTTGTGTCTGATAGTGAAGATAAGGAAGAGAAACATGTGCCCTCATCCTCTGAAGGTTAGTGGGTTGAGTTCATGATGTGTGATACCTCTGGGACATCCAAGCAAGTTAAGGCTTGGGTCCCAAACCTGAACTAATCATTTCCATTGTATGTGCAGTGTGTCCGCTATAACGCTATCACTAATACATGGATTATTGATAGTGGAGCGTCCAGGCACATGACCAGGAATTCGTCCCTCCTTTTCAACGTCAAGCAAATTAAAGGGGGACATGTATCATTCGCTGGGAACAAAGGAGGTTACATCACCGCGCAAGGCAAAGTGGAAAATGATAAAGTTAAGTTTGACAAGGTCAAGTATGTTTAGCAACTATAGAACAACCTACTTTCTGTCTCCCAAATCTGTGATAAGGGGTGGTTGTGTTTGACAATATGAGATGCTACATACTGAAGAAGGAGTATGTCATCCCAGAGAAGCAAGTTCTAATGTCGGCTTCAAGATACAATGATCTGTATGTCTTGGACCTATCAAAATCCTCCACATCTGAGTCTACTGCTCAGTGCTTCTTGTCAAAAGCAACTGAAAGAGATTCAGTCTCCTGGCACAGGAGAATAGGACACATCAAATGCAGGAAGACGAACCATCTAGTTCAGAATGATCTGGTAGTTGGTGTTACAGTCAAGAATTTTTAGCTCCCAGATTTCTGTGTCGCTTGCAAGAAAGGGAAATAGACCAAGAAGTCTCATAAAACAAAGAAAGTTAATTCTATCGACATTCCTCTCGAGCTTCTACACATGGATCTGTTTGGCCTAGTGAGCAAAAAAAGCATAGCCGGGGATTGGTAGTGCTTTGTGGTGACGGATGCTTACTCAAGATTCTCTTGGGCAGTGTTTCTGAAAGCTAAATCAGAGACCTTTAAATCATTCAAACATCATGTTCCCATATTGGAGTCTCTCTACAAGCTGAAAGTAAGAAGGATTCAATCAGACAACGGGACAGATTTGAAGAATCAGTGGATGGAGGCCTTCTGTCAAGAGAAGGGAATTGTTCATCAGTTTACCTCTACCTATACTCGACAAATGAATGGTGTTGCTGAAAGGAAGAACCGAAGCTTGATAGTGACAACAAGGACTACGCTAGCTGACTCCAAACCGCCAGTTCAATTCTGGAACAAGGCAATAGCTAATGCATGTTACACTCTAAATTGGGTCTTGGTAGTAAAACATCATGGAAAAACTTGTTATGAGTTTCTCGAACAATGTATACCCAATTTAGAGTACCTAGAACCATTTGGTGCACCCTACATGTTGCTAAAGAAGAATCAGACTGGGAAGTTTTGCGAGAAGGCAGAAGAAGGCATCTTCCTTGGATACAGTATACCAGACAAATGGGTTTACAATAACTCAACTGGTCAGGTAGAAGTGTGGTGCAACGTTGATGTACAAAGATACACCACCCCCATGGGAGAAGGACCTTCCTTTTTCTTCAACTATGATCAATTTTTCAAATCCTTCAATCTACCTCCTTCCCATTCTGATGATGACTTAGCTACACAAATGATGTACGATGTACTGTATGCTCCCACACTAGACTCGACATCATCAGTTCCATTAGATGATACTTCTAGCCCTTCAGGGGGAGAGTTTGAAGTAAGTGATTCTTCCTCTGATGATGAAGCAGTTGAAACCACAAATGTGGAACAGGAAGAACAGGTTCATACAACCGAAAGCACTCCAGCCTCTGATCATGATGCAGCTGACACTTCTGAACCACATACTCCAACAGTTCAGAATCTGGATACAGAAGTCATAGTACCCACGACCCCCAGAACACGAGTTAATGTACATCACCCCCTGGACAACAACATCATTGACATTCTATCAGGAGTTCAAACAAGAAATAAGCTATACTCAGCTGATTATGCTGCAGTCATGGAAAAGGGATATTTACACGATGGTGATTATTGATGTTTTGCGTCTCAAGTTGAGCCAAAGCATGTTAGCGAGGCTTTAAAAGATGAGGTATGGGTAAGTGCTATGCAAGAAGAACTCCTTTAGTTCAAAAAGTTAGGAGTCTGGACACTTGTGGACAGACCAAAAGGTGCAAAGGTGATTGGCACAAAATGGGTTCTTCGGTGTAAGAAAGATGACCAAGGGGTCATCATCAGGAACAAGGCTCGACTTGTCGTTCAAGGGTTCAGGCAAGTCGAAGGCATTGACTACAATGAAGTGTTCGCACCTGTGGTAAGGATGGAAGCTATTTGTATCTTCTTAGCCTATGCATCCTACATGCAGATTAAAGTATATCAACTGGATGTGAAAAGTGCATTCCTTCATGGTGAAATCCAGGAAACAGTGATCGTCAGTCAACCCGAAGGACTTGAGGATCCTTATCATCGGGATAGAGTGTACAAATTGGACAAGGCTTTGTACGGGTTACATCAAGCCCCTCGAGCCTGGTACGAGAAACTGTCTACCTATCTGCTGAAACATGGTTTTCGCAGAGGGGTCATTGACTGCATGTTGTTTATCAAGGAAAAGGATGGTGATTTACTACTGGTGCATATATACGTGGATGACATAATCTTCGGTTCCCGAACGAAGCATTGTGTAAAGAATTTGAGTCTGTGATGAAAGCTAAGTTCGAGATGAGCACCATAGGAGAGATGAAGTTCTTTCTCGGTTTACAAGTAGATCAGACACTAAATGGTATCTTCCTTTATTAGACTAAATATGTAGGAGATATCCATAGTTGGTTTGACATGGAGAATGCAACGGTTGCTGGGACTCCACTTGCCACGAACCACGATGTGGCACCCGACGAATATGGTGATCTGGTCGATGCCACCATGTATCAAGGAGTGATCAGATCTCTCATGTACCTCACTGCTTCTCGTCCTGATATTATGCGCACCGCGTGTCTTTGTTCTAGATATTAGGAAATACCTAAAGTAAATCATCTAATCGGGGTAAAGAGGATTTTTAGTTATCTGAAGGGTACTCCAACACTTGGGTTGTGGTATCCTCATGATGATGACTTTGAGCTTACAGCGTATAGTGACTCGGATTACGGTGGTTGCAAGATGAATTACAAGTCAACATCAGCGGGATGTCAGTTCTTTGGAAGACGCTTAGTCACCTGGCAGTGTAAGAAGCAGACGCCGGTTGCTCTATCGACATATGAAGTCGAATACGTTGCCGCTGCAAGTTGCTGTTCTCAAATCATCTGGATTCATTAGCAAATGCGAGACTACGGTTTGCAATTTTCTAACACTCTTATTCATGTTGATAATTCTGCTGCAATTGCTATCACTAAAAATCCGGTCCAACACCCAAAGACTAAACACATCGGTATTAAATATCACTTTATACGTGACTTTTTTGAAAAGCAATTAATCGATGTTGTTAAATTTAATACGGATTTTTAATGCGCCGACCTCTATACAAAACCATTTGATAATCCTCGGTTTTTATATCTCTTAGAGGTCAATGGCGTAAAAAAAAGTGATGTGATTCCAGAAGAATCTAGTTCTTAGTCCGTCTTTATGTTTTGTTTTTTTATTTTTCTTATTTTTTTCCTGTCTTTAAAAATATAAAAACACAAAAAGATTTTCGGTTTTGAGTTTTAGGGGAAGAATAGGTTTAGTTTTATTAGTTAGTATTTAAATTACTTAAAAAAACGAGGGCGGGTAGAAAAGCTAAAAAGCAAGGACATCAAATCTGTAAGATTGATTCAAAACTATGGAATATAATAGTACACGGGGAACTAATTGTTTGGGACACCAAAAGGACATAAATGTTCAAAACGAGGGCGGCCAGAAAAGCTGAAAAGCAAGGACATCAAATCTATAAGATTGATTCAAAACTATGGAACATGATAGTACACAGGGAACTAATTGTCTGGGACATCAAAAGGACTTAAATGTTCAAAATGTTATATTAAAACTACAAGTCTGAGAAGGATAAGCCAAATAAAGGAAAAATGATAGTAAACTAGGCTGTTACTGAGGTTACATCGAGAAAGTAGACCTAAAGGTTGTTGGTCCATTATATGATGTGTCAGTAGATTCAACACAACAGACTAGTAGACTTCATTGGTGAAACAATTTACAACTAAATAGTTCAACTAGCTATGGGCTTCCACCTTATCCCTGGTTAACACAGTCAACGCATTTCCAATAAGGGGTGACGAGCAAAATAAACGCCACAAATGTGTGCGGATGACCTTATAAATGAGCAAAGCACATGAAAAAATTGTTAAACGCAATCAAGCTAATGACTAATGTTGTTGGTGCGAAATGTGTAAAAGAAAAGTGCTCAAACAAGAAGATAGGTTGTGTTCCTCTCTGCTGTGCGATGGCACTGACCTGAGGATAAGCATAACCTAAATATTCTAGAATTCATTATTGTTTGCGCCTCTCTGCTGTGCGATTGCACTGACCTGGGGCTTGGCTCTCTTTGAAAGCTCTTAGAATAGTTTCTTCTTGTCCAAACCCGTAGACCGCTCAAAAATCTCTTGAGGAATGTTGATTACCATATAAGCGTGGGATTCATAATTGCTTGTTGAAATAACAAACCTAACTAATCACCAATGTCAGTCAAAATTCGGTGTATGGATTTAAGTGGACTAATATACTGAGAATCACCGTGGCAGCAATCCTCGATAGTCAAAATCATTAAGTGCTTCTTACGGATCTAGTCTGATTTCCTGTAAGGGCTTTTGACTCTCAGACAAATAAGAACAAGTTAAACAAGCATATGAAAAAGGGTCCCAAATGATTATGCTTATGCCTGTATGATTCCATAAGAGTCCTTCCAGATAAGATGTAAATGCTTAATGTTGTTCTGTTCAGGGGGAGAAATCTTTTAAGGAAAATTAAAATGTTTTCAACCCACCTCAAACAAAACCACAAAAGTATGTTCTGTTTTATTTCAATTCAAGTTGTTTTTCTAGTTTATGTATCAATTAGGTGTCAATGTCAGACTATGTAACTAGATGAATTCTGTGAATCATAAAATTAAAAGGGTCACGTCTGAGATGACCAAACTGGTACGAATTTAAAAGGATCATGTCTGAGATGATCAAGTTTTGAAAATTTAAAAGGGTCACGTCTGACGTGACGATTTCAATTAAAAGGATCACGTCTGAGGTGATCAATTGGTTTTAATTTAAAAGGATCACGTCTAAGGTGATCAATGGATTTCTGTTAAAAGATCATGTCTGAGATGATCATTGGTCACAAAGTTTAGTTATCAAAAGTTAAATTTGAGTGCGTGGAAATGGATGAAGTTAAACTCATAAGTATGGACCAATCGCATGATTGGACCATATGTATGGACCAATTGCACGATTGGACCATAAGTATGAGCAAATCATACGATTGGACCATGAGTATGGGGCAAACCATGCGATTGGATCACAAGAATGAACCAATCGTATGACTGAATGAAGGAGTCTGAGTCAGTCGCACGACTGAAACCCAGTCGCACGGTTAAGTCATGCGCATGGGTCCAGTCGCACGATTGAGTCATGCACATGAGTCCTGTCACACGACTGAAACCCAAAACAGTATAAAAGGAGACTCAGTCGGTCGTAAACCCTACGCACTTCAAAAATTCTCAAAAACCGCCCATTACCCAGACACTCTGCCAAAATTTCCAATATTTGGAATCACGCTCCGATTCAATTACTACCCACTACGTGTTCATCTTCAGGTACTATGCGGATGAAATCGTGACACGTAACAATTAAATCGAACCTAAAATGATCGAAATTGATAAGAAAAATAATCGGGACTAAAAACCTAAAATAGGCCACTTAAATGAACACTAAAGTTGATTTTAATGACATTAAGTGCTATTTCGATTCCCTGCGAACCTAATGAATCTAAACACGAAGTCTAATTTAATGTTTTGATGAAGATTTAAACATATTGGTTAGAACAATGCGAGATACGAATGGACAGTCTGATGAACTTCAGTCGTACGATTGAGCCAGCCGTATGATTCAGTCGCACGATTGAGCCAGACGTATGATTCAATCACACGATTGAATCAATCGGTGACTCAGTCGCACGACTGACTCAACCGCATTGGTATAGCATACGACTAAGTTCAGTCACAGGCTCAATCGTACGACTGAACTCAATCGTATGGTTCAATCGCACAATTGAACCAGTTGGTCAGAATCAGTTCAATTCAATTGTTATCTCTTGTGAACGGATCTAACGTTTATGTTTCTTGTGTTGCAGCAACGTGGCTGAGAGATGCACTATGACCACCAAGTACAATATCTGTGCTCATTTGGATGCTACTTTCCGGAAAGCATCTGAGTTCCCCAGGATCATTTTCCTTTTACGTAGATCGAGGATCTACAGGGCCATCTCCACTCCACGCACACCTTATAGATCGATCCAGCAGACATTCTAGAAGAATGCCACTGTCGACCGCTTTGCTGAGCCATACTGCGTCTAGAGCTCTATCTTCGGACAGGATATTCGGATCGGGGAAGACGATTTGAGATGGGTCTTGGATTTGGGTGAGGATGGAGCCCACCCAACCAAGATACATCCCCTTATGGTGTGGGGATGCTTTTTTCGGATTAAGTACACCGGCGGCATCAATGTCGGCGTGCTTAACATGAGCAACACGTGCCCCCAGTCTAAGTACTTGGCACATGTTATCTTGAAGTGCATAGCCTCCAGACGTGAAGGGTTCAACGAGTTGTCGGACAAAATCCAGAACGCATATTTTGGGCTGGTATTGAACTACCCGTTCAGTTTCTCCCGCATGTTCTTCTCCTACTTGATAGAGAACATCAAGGCAAAAGGCAAGGAAGGCTTCTGCATGTATCCAAGATTCTTGCAGATGATTATAGACGAGAAGCTTCCTATGCTGCCTAAGGAGGAGGACGATGCAGTGACTCTAGAGGTGATGGATGATACCACCTTGGGCAGAATAAAAGTAAACCGGGGGAAGCAGGTGAAGCCCCCGGTGAGGAGACTATTCGGCCATGTGGCCAACTAGGGATACGTGGCACCAGCTCTTAAGAAGTGGCGTCATGACGATAATGATTCCGACGTCGAGCCGATTGTGGCTCCTATTGACGAGGATGATGATGATGATGACCATGATGATGGTCAAGGTGGCGGAGATGCAGGCCCTGGTCAATCACGGGCCACTGACACATCTACCATATCTTCACGACCTCCCAATAGTAGTATCTCTGCTCCCGGTGGATCGGAGCAGGTTGCCATCCACCGGGACTTCTTGGTTGACTAAGAGGAGGATGAGTCAGATGAGGAGCCTCTTACGAGGACTATCGGTAGCCGAGTTGTGGCTACCAAAAGGGGCAAAGAGGTGGTTGGGGGACGCCAGGCTGGGGCGAAGGGTGCTGAGACTGATGATCCCACTTATACACCTCCCCAGCCAACTAGCCCAGGGGGATCCCAGATTGCTAGGGGGTCGAGGCTGAAGAGAATGGCCCAGGCCCATGGAAAGAAGGGCAAGAGAAAGAGGATAGTACTTATTACCACCCCCACTGCCACAGCTACTGCAGCTACCACTACCACCACTCCTACCAACACTCCCATCACCATTACCACCACTCCTACTACCACCACACATACCTCCACAGCCACCACCACTGCTACCTCCATAGCCACCACTATTGCTACCACCACAGCCACCACTATTCCCACCACCACACCTACTATACCCATACCTATTCCACCACCATTCATCTTCATTCCCACTCCATCATACACCACATCCACCACCACACCTACCATACCCCAAACTGGCCCTTCCACATCATCGATACATCCACAAGGATCTCCTCTGCCCACTGTTGGGTTAGAGGAGCAGCAAGCTAGCCTCAACCGTCTGGTGCTCAAACTGCTCGCAATAGATAACATACGAGCTAACCAGATGAACCAGTTGATGGCAGTCAACGCTGCACAGGGCAAGCAAATAGCCCCGCTGACTGTGAGAGATGCAGCTCAGAGTCAATAGAGCGCCCATTTGACTGAGAGAGATGCCTCTCATGAGAGAGCCTTGGCAAGAGCTCATCGTGCCCTTACTGCACATAATGAGCTGCTGATGGCCTCGGTGAAAAGGATTGAGGAGGTTGAGAAGATGAACAAGAAGCTTCTTCTTAGACTTAAAGGGACGAAGGGTGAGCCCTTAAAGATAAAGGGTGACGAAGATGATGGTGATGATGATGATGATAATTCGTCAAATGATGAATCAGATGATGATGATGATGATGATGATAAGGGTGAGGCTGAAGGCAGTGGGAAGGACAAAGAAGGGGGAGATGATGATGAGCCTGAGCATGAAGGTGATGCATCTGCATCAGCCTCAAATCCATCTGCTCGAGAGAGGCACACTAAGAGGAATCAAGATCAGCAACCCTCTTCCCCAGCTCCTCATGCTGAAGAGTCGAGCGATCAAGGCAAAAGTAATGATTAAACGTCTTTGTATTTGAAAACTTTTGTACTTGAATTATGTATTACACTAATGTAATTAATGATTATTAATGTTTAATTATCTTGATTACTGATTTGTGTGTGATTGTGTTTTGAATGTTTAATCAAAGAGATGAAGCTGAACAGACAGACGAATATGATGTCGCGCCCCTTCAGCAAATCAAGACTCAGCTAACCATGATTCCTGATTTGCAAGGGATCGTGTGAAGATCTGTGAGCTACACCCCCGAAGAGGGAGAGATCATTCATGATCTCACAGATGAGCAGCTGGACGACATGTTTCGATTCAACCCGGATGAGCTAGTCAAGGATGCTCCCAAGGTTGATGTCATCAGTGATGAAGAGCTGCAAGATGTAGATGAGATTGATATCAAGGATATCACTGCAGAAGAGTATCCTAAGTAAACTGACCAATAGGGAAATGTTATCCCCGATCTGGCTGAAACATTTGGCAGTGATACTTTTGGAACTCTTGATGCAAAGGAGAAAGAGAAAGAGAAAGGGAAAGAAGAAGGGAAAGCCCAAGCTACGGACGCTGATGTCGATATTAAGAAGGCTGAGTGGGCAGTGTGTCTAGCTTAGATGAGAGCCCAATGTTATCCTCCAAAGTCTAACGCCTACACCAAACTCTATAGAGTGAAGAAGCATCAGAAGGTGTCAAGCAAGATTATTAGTTAGGCATATTTTGAGGACTTGGATGTGTATGCGGTGAAGAGGGAGAAGGGGATTGAGTACTTCAGATATCCTCATGATCTGAAGACTCTTCTCGGTTTTAAGCTAAACAGGCTTGCTTCTTTAGACCTTTTGTACGCCAATCCGAGGAAGATGTCATGTTGGTTCGAGACGGCGCTGAAGAGGGAATACCACACCAGATGGGTCAAGTTCAGGCATCAACAGCCTAAACAGTTCATAAATAAGACCGAAGTTGATCTTAACACTGGAAAGCCTAAAGTCATGCTGAAGTTGAGTCCTCCGCGCACAATGTTGAAGATCCCACTACGGGAAATGCCTCAGGACTTCACTCCACACTTCAAGTGGTGGTATTATGACTGGCGAACGGGTGACACGGTCATTTTTTGCACAAGGATGGGCTAATAGAGACTATTCGGGTATTTGATCCTATGTGGCTCACGAACTTGTCTGCAGATGATGAATACACTCTCTACAAGTGGCCACTATTCTATGATACGCAGGACATTGTACAAGCTCTACAGTTTCAACACATCATAAGACTCTGCTTTGCATTCGAGATACATGCAGGAGTTACAAGAGAAGAGAAGTACAAGAAGTTCCAAGAACACGTGAAGAATGTTAGATATTAGGCTAAACTAGGTCCAAGGGGGAGTTTGTTGATATATCTTGATGTACCTAGTTTATGTTCTTAAATGTAAAAGTCTTTCATGTCTTACACTTATGTAATTCAATGTAATAAAATGATTGAATGATATATTAAATGCATTGTGATATTTATGTGTGATTGATTATGTCATGTTATCTTTATATTGAATGTGATTCACATATATGAACCTATTATACAAGTTTGATGTTCTTTTACATAGCTCTAAGTCCATAAGAATTTAGAAATGTGTTTAACTTAGTCATGTGGACATTCATGCTAATGGACCATACTTATGGCCCATACGCATGAAAGAACCATACTTATGGACCAGTCGCAAGACTGAACCAGGTGACTGGATCAGTCGTATGATTGAGATATAAGATTGGTTCAATCGCACGACTGAACCATCAGTCGTGCGTATGAGTCAACCGCATGCTTCAGTCGCACATGGTTCAGTCGTATGAATGAACACTGATAACTTATAAATACCACATAATTCATGGAAAAACATAACACATCATAATACTTCGTATACTTTCGTACCCTAGCCGTTCAGAGCATCCTAAGTCGCAAATCCAAGTTCATAGTTCGTTCCTGATTGATTTCAATCTGTTCTTAGCGTTTGTTACATCGTTAGATCGATCGGGTTATTCGTTCTCACTGATTGGATCACCAATCAAATAGAATTCCGTGCTATTTGATCTGGTTTCACGCAGAATACGTTAGTACTCCGTACGTACACGGTCCTAACATGGTCAGCTATGATGTCTCCCTCACTTGTAGATCCATCATCCAAGGTATCAACTAATGAAACATTGGATTCACCCTCGGATACGAATTGGAAGGGCCAGTCTTGTCCTTCATCACCTTGAGCAACAAATACCTTAGAATCTTTACTTGATGAAACTCCAACCTTCTCCTTATCTTGACGATTTAATGTGGGAAAATGATTTCCATTCCCAGTCTTCTTTGGCTTTATGCACTTACATTTGAAGTGCCATTTCTCTACACAATTGAAGCACGTGACCTTAGTTTTGTTGAATCCAAATGTCATGTCTTTAGTTGCAACCAGGTTTTTCCCCGTCTTCTTGACAAACTTCTTGGCTCTTCTAACAGCACTAGCTAAGGCCCACATAATATCCATGCGTTCTAGCTCATTTTCATCAACTTGCTCGTAGTCCTTGTCAGCAAGATGACAGTACCTAATCTTACCAGCAACTAATCCATCATAAGATTGAACAACATCAGCTAGAAGGTCCATATGTTCTTTAGCAACTTCCACGGTGATATTTCTGAAATTCTCGGTCTTTAACTTCGTAGTATTTGCGTCAGGAGCAATGTATTATGTACTAGTTGACCCTGACATTTTGGTTCCTGTTAAGCTGCTTTAGGAAGGAGCAGAAGAGTTAGACACAAATGTCGTTTGAAGCGATGCGCCTGATGAGGCAGGGGTTGGAACTGAGTTGTATAGTGTAGGATTCTGAGCATAGGATCCTTTCTTTGACTTGTATTTCTGACGCAGCTCTTCCTCCCTTAACTTCAGAATGAAATCATTTATGTGTACAGTGCAAAAAATGTCGTTTTCTCTCAAATTAGACACAAATGGATCCCATTTGTCTGGCAGACCATCAGCAAGCTAGAGACTTTATCCTCCATGGATGTGGTCACGCCATGAGTGTGCAACTCACTCATCAGATGATAGAATCTATCAATGATATCATCCAAGCTCTCTTTTCCAATTGGTGAGAAATTGTCAAATTCCTTTTTAAGAGCTTTTGCCTTCAGTGCTTTTAGAGTTGCATTGCCTTCGTATCTCTTTTCCAAGGCCTCCCATAATTTTTATGACTGCTTGTTCTCAAAAAACTGATGAAATATGTCCTTAGGTATAGACTGAGTCAACAAGGCATATGCTTTCTTTACAGCATTATGCATAGTCTTCTAGGATTCACTCATTCCTCCCAAAGTCAACTTTACCCTATTAGCACTGACTGGTACCACATAACCAGTCTCAATAGATGTCCACAGATTGGGGTCAACTCCATTCAGGTAGATTTCAAACCGTTGTTTCCGCTGTGGGTATTCATCCAATTAACAGCTTTGGCGGTTTATTGTGGATCCTGATCTCACTTTCCAGAAGTAGAAGATTCTGGATACATGAGCCCTTTCTAGCAGTGAATACAGAGAGCTGATCATCCATTGCTTTGAGCTTGATGAACTAAGAACATGATAGATTGACTTATGCAATTGGACAAGATGATTGGGTCAACTGTGCGATTGAAGGATGCGAATGACTTCAATCGTGTGATTGTATTCAGTCGTGCGAGTGAACCGGACAAATGTGGTCAATCGTATGGAATAACTCAACCGTGCGAATGAATTGTGCGAATGAGTCCAGTCGTGCAATTGAACTATGCGAATGGGATTCAGTCATGCGATTGCGCTAATCGTGCGACTAAAGCTGCTGCTGCGGGAAAAAATCAAATTTTTGAACACTTGACTCAAAATTACGAATTTTTACAAACCCTAATCTGCCGTATGGGAAAAGGTCGAAACTTTTAACACAGACTCGTCAAAAACACGTTTTGAAGTGAAAATATGAATCTTTTGAATGAAAAAGTTAGTTTTGACACCAAAACCAACTAAATCCACACAAAATCACGAGCCTAAGCTCTGATACCACTTGTTAGGATCGTGTACGTACGGAGTACTAACGGATTCTATGTGAAACCAGATCAACAACCGCAGAATTATATTTGATTGGCGATCCAATCAGTGAGAAAGAATAACCCGATCGATCTAACGATGTAACAAACATCAATAACAGATTGGAATCGATCAGGAACGAACTGTGAACTTGGATTTGCGGCTTGGGACGCCCTGGACGGCTAGGTTACGAAATTATTCAAAGTGTCATCTTTTTCCATGAATTATGTGGTATTTATAGGTTATCAGTGTTCATTCGTACGACTAAACCAATAACATGGTTCAGTCATGCGACTGAATCATGCGTTTGACTCATACGCACGACTGAAGGTTCGGTCGTGCGACTGAATTAATCTTATGTCTCAATCACACGACTGATCCAATCACCTGGTTCAATCGTGCGACTAGTCCATAAGTATGGTTCATCCATGCGTATGGACCATAAGTATGGTCCAGTAGCATGAATGTCCACATGACTAAGTTAAGCACATTTCTAAGTTCCTATTGACTTGGACTTATGTAAAAAAACATCAAACCTATATATTAAGTTCATATATGCGAATCACATTCAATATAATGATGACATGACATAATCAATCACAAATAAACATCACAATGCATTTCATATATCGTTAATATCATCAATTACATCATATTACATCAGTGTAAGACATGAAAGACTTTTACATTTGAGATCATAAACTAGGTACATTAAGATGTATCAACACATTTTTGTATGGGGGAGGGGGCAAAATTAAATTTTTTTAGGGGGGGCGAACTCGAGTTTTATATAAAAATGTACACTACCGGAGCAAAAATTTACACTACCGGACTAAAGTTTAACACTACTGACAAAAAAAAGATGGGGGGCGGCGCCCCCCCCCCCCCCCCCCGCCCCATTTAATCCTCCGTTATTGCACGAGGCCTTAAGGTATACTATTAATTCCCCTAAATGAATAGAATCATGATATGAGAACAAAAAAGGGAATTATGCGTTAATCGTAACTAAGATCTAACTATAATTACACGATTAAGGTATTGATTACTCTGAAAAAGTAAGGATATATTGTTTATCTTGGGAATATATGAATTACTTTTTAAACATATTTAGCAACAAGAAGTGTAAAATACTTAATTAATCTAGACTCTCTGAAAATGTTCTCACCAGGGATCCGATTACAAGAAGATGTAACTAATATAACAACTATAGGTGGCCAAGTGTAAAAAAACATGTTATCAAATACTAACAACATGTAAACAAAAAGCACAATCCCAAAAATACTTATATTTAAATACCACAAACCAATCTCTGAACAAGCAATAGAAATAGAAAAGAGTGTTAACACTAAGAATCCAGTTCATCAATTCATTGAATTGAGCAAAAACATAAAGATCTTATAAGATCAATACCAAACAGAAATTGACAAACCATAGGAATCAACAGATTTCACCTTAAGAAAAAAATCAAGAGAACGAGAACAAAATAAAACACGAACAAAATCAAACACTCTACCATACCCTAGAGCCTTCTCAATAATATAAATAATCCAGCAACATACTCAAAGCTCCATCGGGTCACTCATGAACCACTTGCACATACTCAATCAAAGAATAAGCAAAAAAGAAAATATTATTTAGACTATAAAATTGGAAAAACACTTATATATACATACATATACACACACACACACACACATATATATATATATATATATATATATATTTATATAATTAAAAATATCAATCATGTCAAGTTTTTTTCAAAAAGAGGAATGTTGTTGAGGCAACAGCCCCTGTAAGAGGGCCGGCCAAAATATGTTTGTTGTTCAATAGCTAATTTTATTTGGGTTCATTTTGGTATACTAGGAAGATGAAGAGATGAACTTTGGAATTTAGTTACATAAAAATTCAGCAAGAAGCTTTTGGGTTGGAAAGGTGCCTGTCCTATTAGGTCAAGCTGGTAAAGCCTTGTTTTTAATGAAATCCACTCTTCCAAGCTTGCCTTTATTCCCTGCCTACATTAGAAAACATAGTTGATTAAATCAAGGAAATTTACAATCTCCTCCCATAACTATGAGTTCCAATACTCCAAACACATCAATAAAATTTTAATTGATATTTCCTCCCTAAGAAAGAACAAATTAACTTCGAAGTGCTTCGTATGATCATGAAATATCAGGTTTGTAACTATAAACATAGCTGGATTATTATCACATTAAAGGGAAACAAGAGTGGCTACAATAACACGAAGTTCTCCAAGAAATATTTTCAGCCACATTACCTCATGTGAATCAGTATAAGAAGTGATAATAAGACCAGAACCTTTTTTCCTTCATAGACCCTATGTAGACCCTTTGAGGTACCTTAACAAACATAATGCAATCTTCAAATGATAACTAGTAGGATTGTCCACGAACTGACTTAAGTACTAAACAACATAAGAGATATTTGGTCTTGCATGAGACAAGTAGATTAATTTTCTGATTATTTTTTGAAACACGTGTATATTTTCTAAAGAGGATTCATCTTTTTTTGCAAAAGTTAACCACTTAACAATGTGGCTAGATACGTGTACTAACAAGTTTACACCCACTTAGCCCAAATTCAACTAGAAGATTGATATAGTGCTTTGCTAAGACACAACCCATTATTAGTCCTAAACACTTCAATCCTAAGAAAATACTTCAACTCTTCAAGAACTTTAATTAAGAATTTAGTTATTAAAAAACCCTTTAAGTTTTCTGTTTCACCAAGACTATTACAAGTAATCACAAGATCATCCACAAAAACTCATAATGCAACAAATATAGACCCATGCCATGTTGTTTAACAAATAATGAATGATCACATTTACTTTGCCTGAAGCCACAATTAAACAACACTCCTACTAACTTCTAATTCCACATTCGAGGAATGTGTTTAGACCATACAAGGCCTTAACTTACACACTTTAGTTTCATGTTTTGAGAAATATTCAGCAGCAACGCACATGTATACATCCTCATTCAAATCACCATATAAACTTTCATTATTAACATCAAGTGGAAATACAGGATTAACACCCGAATATTTAAAAAAGATGTAAAAGAAGAATAAAAAGAAGGAAATTTAATGTAACCCGAGTGAAGGGGTTAAACATGTCCAAAGTACAAAATATTATATAATTTTGTACAAAAGTAACATGGCCGCCCATGCCATGTTACTTTTCACCTTTCTGCTTTCGGATTTAGAGAGAGAAAGAGCAGAGAGTTTGGTTTCTAGAGAGAAGATGAAGAAGAATTCTGGTTCAAGGTAAGAATTCTTTGTTTTGAGTTGGTTTTAGTCAGTATATGCCTCGGTTATATGCTTATGTGTGTTTATGTGTGTTCAAATGTGTGTTTGGTGGGTTTCTAGGTGTTAGAATCATCAGAGAAGCTCAAGTGAAGAGTTTAAATTTAATAATAACAAAGGTGAGTTTATAGAATCCCCCTTTTTACATGTTTTAAATGATATGGGACTAGAAAGTGCATGTAAACATGTTTTAATAAAAAATAGGTTTTGTGACCGTATGTGTATGTATGATTGTATATATGGGTGAGTGTAAACTTGGGGTTTTATATGTGAATATGTACCTTTGATGATGCTTAGAATGTTACAACTAAGCTTAGATTATGATATAGGATGAATTGGGACTGATTTATGTTGATTTAGTGCAAGTTAGTTGCCCATACGCCTAAACAGTGGCCCATGCGCCCAACGATCAAGAACCGTCTAAGTATGCCAACCGCCCAAATCCCATGTGCCTGAATAGTAATCAAACACCTGGAGTTTTGCCCATAATGGTTAAGTGTCAAGCCCATGCGCCTGAATAGTGACCATGCGCCTAAAAAGGGCCATGTGTCTAAGTGTTGATGACTAAGTATAAGACTAGACGCCTGCATAGTAGCAAAGCGCCTGAACAGGGCAGAAAAGCCCAAATAGCGCCCATGCGCCCAAACACTTAGAATTATTTCTGAAATTTCAGAAAAAGCAGAAATTTTAGGGTTTGACTTGATTTGACTCATGGACAATGACTACCCATTTTAAGCGTGATTATGGGATGGTTTAGGATTATGGTATGTATGGATGATGTATGGTATGTATAACATGTTTTCTTTTAATAGTATGCAAACGTATTTATTTTATGTTATAAAATACGTTAAATATTATGTTATTACTTTACAGTATGACAAATGAATAAAAGAACGTAAAGAATAACATAACGAAGTGAAAGATTACAAAGATGAAAAGTAAAACGTAATGAACGAAAGAATAGCTTGCAAGCAAATAAAAGGAGGTGCACGACCATGTTATCGTTAGCTCAACTGTGATGCGGGTTAGCTACCCCAAAGGATGCACACAGGGTCAATCATTGAGATTGACAAGGCCCTTTGGTATGCCCTAGGTGACTGGATCAACTTCAGGCACAATGTTCGTGGTTTAATTACCACTAGTCCAGTATCAGCTTCGTGCACAATGTTCGAGTTATACCAATTGGTTTGAATGAATGGGAGAGATGACTTGCCTAGGTGACTGGATCAGCTTCGGGCACAATGTTCATGGTTTAATTACCGCAGGTCCAGAATCAGCTTCGTGCATAATTTTTGGGGTATTGTTCATCGATCTATATGAAAGTAAAAGAATGACGTAACGTACGAAGAAAGAAAGTAAGAAAGTAAATGAATGATGTAAAGCATGTTACGAAAGAATGAGAACGAAAGTAAGAGAATGTTAATGAAAAGCATGAAATAAAAGAATGCTATGAATGTGATGGTGATGGAAAAATGAATGATAATGAAAGTTAAAAGTAATATTTTCTATCTGTATGTATAATGCATGATCGCGTATGGAAGTAAATAAAGGTTTTAACGAAAGTAAGGTATTTTATTTACAAAACTAGAACTTACTCAGGAACGCTGACTTTTATATATTTTTCAGTTAGCAGGTAGGAGTTGTTGAGGATGGCACGGGGTAGCTACTGGATATTTTTGTGATGGCATCCATTAGTATAACAATAACATTTTTGTGATGTAATGCAATTATATTATTTTGTAACAGTTAAACTGTATTGTATTACTTTGTAAAAGTATCATTAAAATATATAAAATGGTTTTGTTTAATTTCCACTGCGATGTTTTAAATAATTCTAAGTTTTATGTGCGATGAATGACCAACTATGAGGTGCCCGGGAACGGGGCCTTACAACAGGCCAATCATTATTTACAACAAGTGTTAAAATAGTCCTAATGGTAACCATTTTGACTATATGTGAAAAGTCTCATCAAAATCAATTCCCACTTTTTAATTGAAACTTTACATGACGCAACATAAACCTATCTATTTCACCGCTAGACTTATATTTAACTTTATAGACCTATTTACACCTAATAAGTTTTCAACCTGTGGGAAGATGCACAAGATTCCACGTGTGGTTTCTATATAAGGTCTCCATTTCCTTGTTCATGGCTGTCACCCAATTATTATATTTTTTTGCTTCCAAAATTGTTTTTGGTTCGACTATTTGATTCAATGTGGTAACAATAGCTTTATTTTCACATGTTAATTTTGATTAATTTACCATCTTTTTCATTCCATACTTTACTTTTCATTCAAATTAAAAATGATCTAGTATTTTTTGAAAAGTTAAAGTTAACTGATTTTCTCAAAAGGACAGCATGCTCATTAACTCATTCAACAGAGTTAGATATATAATTTTGATTTACGGCATGCTCTACCTCACTAGCAAAACTACTACCCAACTAAGGTTGATGTGTGTCTACCATATCATCAGACCGACCTGCTTGGGTTGGCTATAGATTGTGTGTCATAGCCACGACTTCATAGGTGGGAAGAGTATCGTTAGGCTACGGATGAAAACTTTAGTGTTCTCTCATATTACTCCCCTCATCATTGGGAATTTCACTTTCTAGGTTTACATGTTGACTCTTTTCATAGATGTCAAAAAAGTTTATGTTTTTAATGAGGCTAAAGGCTTAGGGTCAGAAGTGTTATTTTGAAATGGAGAAATATTTTCATAAAATTTGTGTCCATAGATTAAAATAATAGTTTTAGAGTCAAGAATCCAAACTTCATATCCATTTTTACACATGGAATATCCTAAAAAATACATTTCTTAGCCTGATTATAAACTTTATTATTATTATTTAAAATAGTACAGAAACACGGACAACCAAAAACTCTAATGTGATTTAACAACAAAGGAAAACCAAACAAAACTTCACAGGGTAATTTGCCATCAAGAACAGAGGATGGAGTCTTGTTAATCAAATATGCAGCCGTAAGAACACACTCAAACCAAAAACTAAGCAGGACACCACTCTGGAATAGCATACTTAAATTCTATCAACATTCATTAGATGTCTGTATTTCTGTTCAGCAATACTATTTTTCGAAGGAGTGTGTGCACATGTTGTTTGATGTATAATGCCAAGATTTCTAAAAAGGTTTCCAGTTTGACTTTTCACAAACTCACTCCCATTATCACCACGAAAAGTCTTGACTGTTACATTAAATTGAGTTTTTATTAGATTGTAAAAACTTTCCGAATTGTAAAAAGATCCAATTTCTTGTTTTAATAGAAAACCCTGAACAGACCTCGAGAAAGCATCCATAAAGTTGAAAAATATTGATACCCTTCCTTGATTGATTTTTTATAAGGACCCTAGGCTTCTAAATGCACTAGATCTCCACCTTGGTTGATTTATGGTCACTTAACGAGAATGGTTCCATGTGTTGTTTGGTTTTGTGGTAGACCTCACTGGGAGACATTTCAGGTTGAGTTTTAAAGTTTAAGGTGTTTTTCAGAACTCTAAAAACTTAATAAAATGGATGTCCCACTATATGATGCCATTTATTTTTGGACATAGTACTATTGAAACACACCTTAGAACAAACAAACTCGGTCACCACCTATATTCAAACCATAAAATTAATGACCACTCAGTAGTAATTCTTTGTAAGTAAAAGCTGAATAAAACAGTTGTTATTATCAAATAGATCACTAATATTATTTTATTTTGCTACCTTATATACTAAAATTAGATTGACATAGCGTACTCTAGGACCATAATATAAGGCCCCGTTCCCGGGAACCTCACAGTTGGTCATTCATCGCGCATAAATCACACATTATTTATAACATTACAGAGGAATCATTTAACCAAAATCATTTCATATGTTAATAACTGCTTTTGCAAAATAATACGACATCGTTACAAAATATCATTCGTTGCATTACATTGTAAAAACGTTATTTTACATAAAATGGATGCCATCCAAAATAATCCAAGTAGCTGCCTCCATGCCATCCTCAGCAACTCTTACCTGCCAACTGGAAAATACATAAAAGTCAGCGTTGCTGAGTGAGTTCTAGTTTTTATAAAATGGAAATTACCTTTCGCTCGTTAAAACATTTTTTTTACTATCGCACATGGTCACACATTGTACATTTCGTTCTTATCGCACGTTTCGTTCTTATCGGACGTTTCATTCATTTTGTTCATATCTCACACTTTATACGTTTTGCACTTTTCGCACTTTTATTATTATCTTTCACTTAATCTAGATCTTGTCAAGCTTTACCCTCTTCATGGTACGCAACCATGATTACTGAGGTCGAATGACAAGGATCCCATATCGCACGTATGGAACAATCACTAAGACTGACTACCCTGTGTATGTCAACTATCATGAGGTAGCCAAGATCACACGCTACATAACACACAGTTAATACCACATCGCACGTATGGAGCAGCCACCAAGACTAACTCCCACCGTGTGTGAACCCTCATGAGTTAGCTAAAATCGCATGATATTCCACACACAGTTGTTCTAACAACTCACATGGAGTTGTGAACCTCTTTCCATTTTTCTTGCAAGGCTTTATTCATTCATTAAGTTCCACTTCTTATTATCTTATTTCTTTCCTTTCGTTAAGATAATACTTTACGTATATTAACATAATCGCACTATGTGAAACCACGTAAATAATACGTATTAAGGAACTAAACTTACATCACACATCATCACGTATCATCACGCATCATCACACATCATTATCTAGGCATCACACATCATCATCTAGCACTCCCATCTAATCACACATCATCCATGACTAAAAGTCAACTCATATCATCCCCGGGAACATCCTAAGTCAAAGCCTACGCTTTACATTTTTTTCCAAATTCAGAAAATAAATTCTATGTCTTAGGCACATGGGCACTATGCAGGCGTATAGGCACTATGCAGGCGCATGAGCACTATGCAGGCGCATGGGCACTATGCAGGCGCATGGCCTTCTGGGCACATGGGAACACTTAGGCGCATGGGAAGATTCTGGGCGCATGGGCACTATTGGGACGCATGGCCCAACACTTAGTCTTTCTGGGAAATTTCTAGGCGCATGGCCACTATTTGGGTGTATGGGGTTTTGGGTGCATGGGAACACTTAGGCAATTCTGACCGTTAGGCGCATGGGCCACTATTTAGGCGCATGGCAGCCAACTCATACTACCAATTGTCATAATCAGTCCCAATTCATCTATTCATCATGTTCTAAGCTTAACTCTAACATTCTAAGTATCATAACATGAACATAACCATAAATCAAACCCAAACATACACCCACCCACATACACATTCATACTAACACATACAGGTAACATACCCATTTTATAAAAATGTACTTA
This sequence comes from Flaveria linearis, assembly GCA_024085815.1. Classification (NCBI taxonomy): domain Eukaryota; kingdom Viridiplantae; phylum Streptophyta; class Magnoliopsida; order Asterales; family Asteraceae; genus Flaveria; species Flaveria linearis. The sequence continues at coordinate 49,583,225 of CM044006.1, forward strand.
CATGTATTTTCAGCCCTAAAATCAGTTAAAACATGTTCAAAATGGGTTCTAGAACTCACCTTATGCAACTTTGAGTATGACTTCCTTCAAACCCAGTTGCTATGAGCTCAAACACTTAGTGACCCACCAAAAACACACAACTGAACCCAAAGAAACACATATAAGCATGTAACCGAGATTGAAAATCAGTCAAGAACACTTAAAACAACGAATTCTTACCTTGAATTCGAATTCTTCTTCCTCTTCTCTCTATTTCTTAAAACTCTCTGCTCTTTCTCTCTTTAAAACCGAATGAAAAGGTGTTATGCAGCACCCATGGGTGGCCATACCACCTTTTGTACCCACTTTTGATACTTTTTGATCCTTTTGACACTTTTAACCCCTCAACTTTGGGTTAAATTATATTTCCTTCTTTTATTCACGTTTATTATCTCTTTCTCGTCTATTAAAAATATCCAGGTGTTACAAGTCCACCCCCTTATATAGGATTCATCCCCAAAACCTGTTATTCCTCAAACATATATGGGTAATGTCGTCTCATCTCTTCCTCAGTGTCCCACATAGACTCGGATCCATTTCTATGTTTCCACTGTACTTGCACCAAGGGAACCACCTTTTTCCTTAACCTCCTTTCTTTACGATCAATGATCGCCACTGGTTGCTCCACATAGTTGAGCCGTTCATCGACTTCAATGTCCTTCAGTGGTACAACCATATCCTCCTTGGATAAACACTTTCACAAATGAGATACATGGAATGTTAGGTGAATTCCACTTAACTCACCGGGTAGTTCCAACCTATATGCCACCTCTCCTACTCGAGCAGTGATACGGAAAGCCCTATGTACCTCGGGCTTAACTTGCCCCGCTTTCTAAACCGAATGATACTGTTCCAAGGTGAGACTTTCAACATAACCCTATCACCCACCTGGACCTCAATTGGTCTACGTCTCTTATCAGCATACAACTTCTACCTATCCTTAGCTGCCTTCATAAAGGCTTTGATCTTTTCTAGTTTCTCAGTCATAGCCTTAATCACCTCAATACTTCCCACCTCCTTCTGACTAATATCAGCCCAACAAACGGGCATCCTACATCTCCTACCATATAGCATCTCATAAGGGGGCATACCAATGCTGGCATGATAACTGTTATTGTATAAGAATTCGGCTAACAGTAGATGATCATCCCAACTTCCTCCAAAATCGATCACGCGTGCTCGAAGCATATCCTCAAGTGTTTGGATTGTCCTCTCAGACTGATCATCTGTCTGAGGATGATAAGTTGTGTTGATGTATAGCCTCGTCCCCATCGCATCATGGAATCTCTTCCAAAACTTGGATGTAAACTGAGTGTCACGATCAAATACAATAGACACTGGTACGCCATGACGAGCTACAATATCCTTGATGAATAAATCCACAAGTCTCTCGGAGGAATACGTCTCTCGGATCGGTAGGAAGTGAGCATTGTTCGTCAAACGATCAACTATCACCCATATGGCATCATACCCTCTTGGGGTACGCGGTAACTTCGTAATAAAGTCCATGGTGATGTGCTCCCATTTCCACTCAGATATATCCAACGGTTGGATTTTATCGTAGGGTTTATGGTGTTCTGGCTTCACTTGCAAGCAAGTAAGGCACTTACTCACATACTCCACTACATCACGCTTCATACCCAGCCACCAATAATCCTTCTTCATATCATGGTACATCTTGGTAGCACCGGGATGAATGGAGTATCGAGTCTTATAAGCCTCATCCATAATCTTTCCACGTAAGTTCCTATAACAAGGAATCCACATTCGTCCAGATCGGGTTCTAATACCGAGAGTGTTCTCACCCAATTCCATGACTAGACCTTTTATCCTTTCAGAGTTAAGATGATCTTCTCTCAAAGCCTCATCTTGAAACTCCTTTGCCTGCGTCATCACATCAGAAGTCATAATCAACTGATAAGCTTTCACCCGAATCGGCTCGGGTCTTTCCTTTATGAGCTCCAACCACCGTCTCTGCCTCATGTTCAAATCTTTCTGCTCTAACTTAAAGCTCTTGTGATCAGTGAAGATTGTGCACTTCGTCCCGTATAAGTAGTACCGTCAAATCTTCATGGCAAAGACCACAGCTGCTAGTTCAAAGTCTTGAGTAGGATAATTGACCTCATGAATCTTCAGCTGCCGGGATGCGTAGGCTGTAACCTTCCCTCGTTGCATCAACACGCAACCCAACCCCAAGTAAGAAGCATCCGAATAGACTACCAAGTCCTCGCTTCCTTCAGGTAATGATAAAACAGGAGCTTGAGTTAGCCTTATCTTTAACTCTTTAAAAGCCTTCTCCTGATCTTGACCCCATACAAACTTCACATCCTTACAGGTCAGCTTAGTTAATAGAGAAACTATCTTGGAGAAGTCTTGGATGAATCTTCGATAATATCTCGCCAAACCTAAGAAACTACTGATCTCGGAAGGCGTGTTTAGAGACTTCAATTGCATCACCGCCTCCACCTTTTTCGGGTCTACCATAATCCCCTCGGGATTTACCACGTAACCCAAGAACTAAACTTCGCACAACCAGAACGTGCACTTAGAGAACTTATTATACAGCTTCTTTCTCAATGCCTCTAACACTTCCTGAATGTGACCGTCATGCTCTTCTTCACTCCTCGAATAAATCAGGATATCATCAATAAGTACAATCACTGATTTATCTAACATCGGTCGACACAGTCGATTCATCAAGTCCATAAAGGCAGCTGGCATGTTAGTCAAGCCAAAAGACATAATGAGAAACTCGTAGTATCCATAACGCGTGCGAAAAGCTGTCTTAGGAATGTCTTGCTCCTTCACTTTCAACTGATGGTAGCCAGATCAAAGGTCTATCCTCGAAAACCAACTGCACCTTGAAGCTGATCAAACAAGTCATCAATCGTCAGTAATGGATACCGATTCTTCCCCTTCAACTTGTTCAATTCATGGTAGTATGACGGTAGTCGATGCACATCCTCATACTACTGTCCTTCTTCTTCACAAACAAGATCGGAGCACCCTAAGGAGCGATACTCGGTCTAATGAACCCCTTATCAAGCAACTCTTGCAGTTGCTCCATTAATTCTTTCATCTCTGAGGGAGCCAAACGATATGGCGCCTTAGCTACAGGCTGAGCACCTGGTACCAAGTCAATCTAAAATTCGATTTCACGATCCGGTGGCACACCAGATAAATCCTCTGGGAACTTTTCAGGAAAGTCACACACCACCGGTACGTCGGATATGGTGGTGTTGTCGTGTTCGCATCTTTCACGTAGGACAAATAGACACTACATCCACACCTCATGCATTTTCCCACCACCGCCATCGAAATCACCTTCGGAGTCGTCGTAACTCGATCACTGTATATCGTACCGAACTCCCGCCAAGCGCTGTCAGTCTAATCATCTTCTTGCGACACACAATGTTCGCCTCGTAGTCCGCTAACCAATACATTCCTAGGACTACATCAAACCCGCATAAGGTCATCACAAATAGTCTAGCAGGAAACTTATGACCTTCTAGCTCTATATCACAACCATCAATCAAGTCAGAAATCCTAGTAGACTTACCTATGGTAGTTTCTACATCGAAGGGCTCATCAATACATTTACTACTGACAGGAAAATTAGCATAGAAAGTAGTAGAAATAAAAGTCCTACTAGCACCAGAATCAAATAACATAGAAGCAAGAGTTTGGTTTACTAGAAATGTACCTGACACCACATCTAGGTCCGTCCTAGCCTCCTCCCTGGTCATTGTGAAAGCTCTGGCACTTACCCTCTTCCCTTCAGTTCTAGCCTTCTTCTTTCCTCCAGAACCCTTAGCCATTGGCTTCTTCCAATCCCGGCTCATGTGACCCTCCTCATTGCAGTTATAACACCTTATAACCCCGTGCTCTTTCACCACGTGACCGGTCTTCCCACATTTAAAACACGTGTTTCATCCTAACTTACACTCTCCCAAATGTTCCTTCCCGCATTTACCACATCTCTTTGATCCCACACAGGGTGTGACCACACATCGGTCATCCACCCTCGCAACCTTCTTGTTTGGAGCGGCCCCGCCATGTCCAAACCGTTTCCCATTCCAATTCCTGTCACCACCACCTTTTCTGCTCACCTCTGCTATCACCACCTATCGCTCATCATAAAGCCTTCTGGACAAATCAACTACTGACCTGAACGCACCTGGCCCAGCGGTGATCATGTGCCTGCGGATATCCGCCGGCAAACCCTGAATATACCTCTTAATCTTTCGTGACATAGGTGTCACCTGATCCGGCACCAGTCGTGCTATCTCGTTGAATTTGGTGGTGTACTGTTGGTGTGTAATGGTTTCCGCTTCCAGCTGCAGGAAATCCCTCTCAACCTTGTCAAGTTCCCTGTGAGGACAAAATTCCTCATTCACCAACTTCTTCAACTCGCTCCACCTCAATCTTCCAATCACCCTACTACCCTTAGCTTGGATAATATTGTCCCACCAGCACAAAGCTAAGTCCACAAATGAGTGGGCAACAAACTTAGCCTTCTGATCCTCCCAAAACTCGCTGATATTAAGTAAAACATCCATTTCTCTCACCCATTAGTGAGCAGCAGCAGTAGTGCCATTACCATCAAAGGTAGGGGGCTTGCACCTTTGAAATGCCCTATAGTTACAGCCCCGAGCTGCCTCTGACACAAGCTCTTCTTCCTCCTCCTCGTCAGCAGGGATAACCGTCTCAGTCTCGGGTTGCTCCCTCCCTCTCGAAGACCTGTTCCTCTCCTTCCTCTCTCCTTCTCTCACAACCTTTATTACTTCAGTCAGCACAGACGGTAAGATCGTCTGCATGACCTGGTGAACCTCCTTCACCACAGCCTCCTTTACTGAGGCCCTAAAATTAGCACTCTCATCACCACCTTCTGGATGAGGGGTCTTAGGCTCTTCATGAGCCACTTCTTCATCTCTAGGCCTTCCTCTCATGACCCGTGGTCCAGCACCATGTCCACCACGTACTCCGCCTCGTGAAGCCTTAGAAGATCTACCTCTAGCCATCCTCTAACACACTATAAGATTCAAACACCAACATGGTCATTCAAGGTAATAGCTCAGTCTATGTCAAGTATAGTAAGTCCCTAATTACAGTGGCCAGTTGTGATTAGCCACTTACTTTACTCTTCATCCCCCAAGCATTTCCTTTCCTGACAACATTAGTATCTAAATCTATTTAGGGCAAACATATCAAATAACATGTGCACAAAATACCGTTTAACATTAAAGAAAATACCTGATGGCACGTAGCCACTCGGACTGGCATCCCTTCCCCTTAGTCTCATTCTCCGTTTAAGATTAGGTTTTTGAAAATATTTACCCAATTCACTTAAACTTTAGCTCTGATACCAACTTCTAAGGCCCCGTTCGCAGGCACCTCACAGTTGGTCATTCATCGCACATAAATCACACATTTATTTAAAACATTGAAGCGAAATCATTTAACTAAAATCATTTCATATATTAATAACTGTATTTGCAAAATAATACGACATTGTTACAAAATATCATTCGTTGCATTACATCGTAAAAACGTCATTTTACATAAAATGGATGCCATCCAAAATAATTCAAGTAGCTGCCTCCGTGCCATCCTCAGGAACTCTTACCTACCAACTGGAAAATACATAAAAGTCAATTATAAAATATAAATTACCTTTCGCTCATTTAAACATTTTTTTACTATCGCACATTGTCACACATCGTACGTTTGTTCTTATCGCATGTTTCATTCATTTTGTTCATATCACACATTTTATACGTTTCGCACTTTTCGCACTCTTATTATTATCTTCACTGAATCTAGATCCGGTCAAGCTTTAACCTCTTCATGGCACGCAACCATGGTTATTGAGGTTGAATGACAAGGATCCCATATCGCACATATGGAACAGTCACAAATACTGACTCCCCTGTCTGTGTGAACTCTCATGAGGTAGCCAAGATCGCATACTACATAACACACAGTTAATACCACATCGCACGTATGGAGCAGCCACCAAGACTAACTCCCACTGTGTGTGAACCCTTATGAGTTAGCTAAAATCGCACGCTACTCCACACACAGTTGTTCTAACAACTCATATGGAGTTGTGAACCTCTTTCCATTTTGCTTGCAAGACTTTCATTCATTCATTAAGTTCCACTTCTTATTATCTTATTTCTTTCGCTTCATTAAGATAATACTTTACGTATATTATCATAATCACACTACGTGAAACCACGTACAAATACTTATTAAGGAACTAAACTTACATCACACATCATAACGTATCATCACACATCATGACGTATCATCACGCATCATCACACATCATTATCTAGGCATCACACATCATCATCTAGCACTCCCATCCAATCACACATTATCCATGACTAAAAGTCAACTAATATCACCTCCGGGAACATCCCAAATCAAAGTCTACACTTTACATTTTTTTCCCAAAATCAGAAAATAAATTCTAAGTCTTAGGCGCATGGGCATTATGCAGGCGCATGGCCTTCTGGGCGCATGGGAACACTTAGGCGCATGGGAAGATTCTGGGCGCATGGGCACTATTAGGGCGCATGGCCCAACACTTAGCCTTTCTGGGCAATTTCTAGGTGCATGGCCACTATTTGGGCGCATGGGGTTTTGCGCACATGGGAACACTTAGGCAATTCTGACCGTTGGGCGCATGACCCACTATTTAGGCGCATGGCAGCAAACTCATACTATCAATTGTCATAATCAGTCCTAATTCATCTATTCATCATGTTTTAAGCTTATCTCTAACATTCTAAGCATCATAACATAAACATAACCATAAATCAAACCCAAACTTACACCCACCCACATACATATTCATACATACACATACGGGTAATATACCCATTTTATAAAAACGTACTTACATGTATTTCCAGCCCTAAAATCAGTTAAAACATGTAAAAAGTGGGGTTCTAGAACTCACCTTATGCAACTTTGAGTATGACTTCCTTCAAACCCGGTTGCTATGAGCTCAAACACCTACAGACCCTTCAAAAACACACAACCAAACCCAAACAAACACATATAAGCATGTAACCGAGACTGAAAATCAGTCAAGAACACTTAAAACAACGAATTCTTACATTGAATTTGAATTCTTCTTCTTCTTCCCTCCAGAAACCTGAACTCTCTAATCTTTCTCTCTCTAAACCGAATGAAAAGGTGTTGTACAGCCAACATGGGCGGCCATACCACCTTTTGTACCCACTTTTGATACTTTTTAATCCTTTTGACACTTTTAACCCCTAACTTTGGGTTAAATTATATTTCCTTCTTTTATTCAAGTTTATTATCTCTTTCTCGTCTATTAAAAATATCCGGGTGTTACACATAAACACATTAGCTTGTTCAAAAATCCATAAACATTTGGGCGTTTTGCTATTATATTGACTTTAGTTACATCAGCTTGTTCAAAAACATCTTTATCAGAGATGACTATGTGTTGGTTTGCCCCCATGACTATATGTTGGAAAATCCATAAATAGGGTGGTCCCTATGGTTAGACCTGATTTCCCTTTTGGTCCCTAACTCTTTAAAATTATAAGGTTGGTCTAATACTTTGCACAAACGTAATAATGATGGTCACTGAATTGATGGACGTCAATTATTATTATTAAATACCAGTGAAATGAGAAAAATACCCTTGCCCACCACACCAACCCCCCCTCACCCTTTCTTCTTCACCGTCTCCATTATTATCTCTTACCACCATCAAAGCCTCCACCTTCAACCACCACTAGCACCACCTTTAACCACTAGCACCACTAGCACCACCTTCAACTACCACCACTAGCGCAAGTGCACCACCTGCAATCACCACCACCACCACTTTCAACCTTCAACCACCAAAACTACCTTCAACCACCAGCACCACCTTCAACCACCAGCACCACCTTCAACCACTGTTACGATTGCCACCTTCAACCACTATTACCAGCACTACCTTCAACCTTCAATCACCATCATCACAAACCACAACCTTTAAAAACCTCCATCCACCATAGCTAATTAGATCCATCATTGTTCTTGGAGGTGATGGCTAAAGGTTTTTCTGGGATACCAAAGAGATAGGGTGGTAAGATGGATGAGACAATGGTGTCATGGTGGTGGTCCGCTTTATAGTGAGGTGGGTAGAGATGAGTCACAGGCGGTGGAAGGTGAGTTGCCAGCGATGAAGGAGGCAGCTGAAAATGGTGACCGGTGAAAGAGAAATCGAGTGTAGGGGTATTTTAGTCATTAAAGAAAACTTAACAGTCAAATTTAACATCCATTTACTTCAGGGACCATCGTTGTTATGTTTTTGCAAAGTATTGGACCAACCTTGTAATTTTAAAGAGTTAGAGACCAAAAGTAAAATCAGGCCTAGCCGTAAGGATCACCCATGTAATTAGGTCTAATTTAAGTTATCTATTTTGTTTACTAAAGCACTTGATCCATTTAGGTGTTTAGATGTTATAGTGACTTTAATTACATCAGCTTATTCAAAAACATCTTTACCAGACATGACCATGTGTTGGTTTGCTAGCGAGTCTATAACCCATCCCGGAAACAAAGAAGGAGAGAGATTGGAAAATCCATAAATAGGTTTTTAGTGTAATTTTATAAGAAAACACCATAAGAAGTACCTCTAAAGTTTGGCCTTTGATTCTCATCAATATTTTCTCATTTGATAACTCTAAAAGTTATGTGATCTGATTAGAAGTTAGTATAGGTGTAGAAACAATAATATTTGACGAAGATAGTATCATTTTTATTTCTATTAGTTCTTTTTTTCCATTGTTATTTCCTTGTCCAAAGTTTTTTATACCTTGTGGATAACCAATTACCTCAAAACAATGATCCACAGTGTGCCCAAGTTTGTTGCAATGAGAGAACTTAAAGGTTTGGGTTTGGTCCTTTAAAAACCTTTTTTATTTTCTGAAAAATAATTTGTATTGTATACAAACCTAATTTTTTTGTGTCTTGGTTGATTGATTTGAATTTCTATGTGATTCCTCTCTTGATATTATTAAGAAAGCAGTGTTTATAGTTGAGAAAGGATCCCTTAACAGTAATTTGTTCTCAAAGATTGATAAACTTCGTCTAAACCAATTAGAAATTGTATTAATTTTAGTAACCGACAAAAATCATTAAATACTTTAGAAGCATTACATGTACACATTGGTGATTGAACCATTGCATCAGATTGTTTCCAGATATTATTTAATTTATGATAATATTCTAAAAAAAGGTGTCCCGTTTTATGAGACAAAATTAATTTTTTCAAATAGATTAAAAACAACAAAACCATCAACATTATCATATGTTTTTTCAAGTCAACCAAAACTTCAGAACCAAGACTAGAGTAAACCTATCCAACATATAGTTCATCACAAACAGTTAAGGATCCAAGTAAGTACAACCGAGTTACATCTGTTTCATTGTGTACATAGATTTTCATCCAAGTAAACCTAGTTTATTTTTTTGCTTATTAAGCCAGTTTCATTACACTAGACCAAACAGTATAGTTCTATATCGTTTTTAGTTAATTCTTATAATGGTCAGAGCATATGAATCACTTGGATGTAAATACAAAGGATTATATTGAATCATGAAGGATAAAAGTATAGAAAACTTAGGATTTCAGCACTGGCTGCCAACTGCCGAATCAGGCCAAGTGCTAAATCCACTACCGAACTACATATGTTGAATGACTGTTGATCAACATATGTCGAGCAACTACCGAACTGATATACTGAATGACTACAGATCAGCATATGCAGATCAACTGCCGATCAGCTGTGAACTCCATGAGCTGTTGATCGACTACTACTCAGAACAATATTGTCTGTGTCGACAGCTTCTATGTTTCATCTTTTTGAGACATAGTACTTAGGCTGCCAACTCCGATACATAGATTATCTATTTAATGTAGACTCTAAAAATAGAATAGTTTTTTCATATTTCTTAGATTTCTTAGTATAAAAGTCCTCATAATTATATAATAGAGGCAAGCTTTCCAAGCCATTTGATTTCATCTGCCGAATTATATTATTTTTAGAAACAGATTAATCAAGTGAATACTTTGAAAGAACAACTTCTGCATTTATATTTTCTAAAAATATTTATGTTGTGATAGTAAGTATATAACTTAGATTCTTTATTTGTTAGTTAATAATTGATGTGTTGGTGTTAGGTTTGAGTTTTAGATGTTTAAAACATTGTTTTTACCTAATTTTGATGTCCAATATAATCACTTTGTTACGTGTTTGAAATGTAGGTTAAATGAATCTTAACGAATATTATTTATGAAGGATACAAAGGATAGCAAGACTATGGCTTGAAAGGTGCTGAAAACGAAGAAAATTGTGAAAAGATCAGGGAGGCCGTAAGCTACGGGCTGAGGCCGTAACTTATAGCCCTGTGCTGAGTCCGCCTGTGAACCCCGTAAGATAGAAGGTTTGGCCTCCTGGATGAAGGTAGGCTATATCCTACGGTCTATAGGCCGTAAGTTACGGTCTAACACGATATTTGGAGGATTATTTCAAATTTTAAATCCTACTTAACCCCAATCATTAGGGTTTCGAAAGGAACTTCTCCCATGCGAATTTTGGACGTCTTCAAGGCATTTTTTAGAGTTATTTTCACCATGGTTTCACCCGAATCAAGCATTAACAACATCTAATAAAGCATTAATAACATCTAATCAAGCATTAAAGATCTAATCATGCCAATTAGCAGCTAATTCGTTCTAATCACTTGCCGGGAGGAGAGTTCTTCTAAGTAAAGCACTAGGTTTAATTTGAATTGATGTTTTAGGTTATGTTTTTGTTGAAACAAGAATATAATTGTACATTTGTTTAAAGTTAAAAGAATTGTTTATGTTTACATATTTGTGTGCTTTCATTCGTATTTGGTTTCCTTGCATCATGAGTAGCTTGTCATGTATATGAATTCTTTGCATAAATGAGTTGGTATATGTGATTGTGTGAACGATCGAGTCTTAAAAGTTTGTTTTATAACTATCACTCTAATCAAACGATTTTGCAAGATCATGTATATGTGATTCCCGACCAATTTTTATAAAACCAAGTGTGAATCTTTGAACTTGAATCTTAAAAGTGGTTGCTTTTTTCTTATAACTTTCAAAACCCATTATCAAGTTTATTGCTTTCTTAATTATTTTCATTCAATTATCTTTCCGCTTCAATAAATACTCAAAAATATTTCCTTTTTAGTATTTTTTGTTTCGTGTTTTAAGTTCCTAGATATAAAGCTTTGTACTTTTCACCAATCCCTTGTGCGGACGATCTTACTTGCTTATACTAGTTATAGGTAGTTGAGTCTTTAATATTAACTTTTTTATCCAACCACGACAACACAATCAAAATAGCATCGTTGCATGGGAATACGTGTGCAAAGGTTAAGCTTTAGATTTGTTTAATTGTTTATTTTAAAACTCAAAAATCCAAAAATATTTTTTTTGTATTTTTTGCTTTATGTCTCTATTCCTTGTTACCTTTGGTATTGTAGTTTGCTTATGCAGATTCATTTTTGTAGGCGTAATAGAATATCAAGGAATTTGATTAGGCCATGAATTGGGATGATGATTCGTGTGAGTGTTGCGGGAGCCTCTTCATGAGTTTCCAGATTGTCAATTGTTTGGTATAAAAGTCAAAGCTTATATGAAACGTTACTAGGAAAAGTGTATTAATCGAAGCAAGAATATAGGAAGGCGGATTATGAAGAATTTGATGATACTTCATCATCGTATTAATATTACGAGCCACATCCCCCAAATTATGGAGGATATTATCAGCATGAGGTGAAAAAATTTAGGCAAGGCTGGGACCGTAACAACTATGAATCTAAAATGTCACAATGTTCAAGTTACTGGGTAGACTATAATAATTATAATCATGAATACTTACAATCGGCATACGCGGATCTTAAAAGGCGTAACCATGGGGATTATTATGGATACTTAAGGCAATCAAATTCTTCCCAAGGTTATGATCACAATCAATGCTACCTTCCTCATCAACTACAAGAAAATATGGCAACCCATGATGTTGAGCAATTTCGAAATACTTATCAATTTGAGGAGGAGGAAACTATTGCTCGATTAGAGTTGATATTGCCCGAGATTGATAAGTTGTTGTCACAACATCATCTTTCAGAACAGTAATGATTTCACTACATAACTACCAAGCGTGACACATTATTGTTTAAAATTGAATTAGAAGACTTAATCTCACCATCTTTTAATGTCAAGGACAAGGACATGGAGATTAATACCACACAAATTTTTTCATTTCTTGAAAAGCTATGTGTAGAATGAGTGGTGGTTGATGCTTATGATGATGAAGTGGAAGAATAGGTTATAGGTCTTCTAGAGCAAAGAGTTAAATGTTTAAACCTAATGGATTACATAACACCTCCTAAGAAATAAGAGACTAAGATATTGCCATATGGTTATGATAGTCCTTTAATATTATTATACAACTTGAAAAAGCTGGGGATAATGGCTCGTGTTCGAAGAAAAGGAAGGTTAATATAAAGAACATCGAACAATTTATTCAAAGGGGAGCCCACAAAGAGTCTATATACATGCCAAGGAAAGGAAAGAAGGTGTGGACCCGATATGTTAACTACCATGCATATATTGGAAACTCGGTGGAAAAATGTGGTTTTAGAATGTCAACCATTGATTCAAGATACATGGAAACCAGTGTAAGGATTCCTATAAGTCTGATGCAGCCAAAACACTCTTAAGTATTTCTGCATGCTGCACAGAAGAACATGAAGTAGAAATGCTTCGGAAGTTTTACACTTCAGAAATATTCTAAGTGTAAAATCTTCCGAAGCCAAGACCAATATCTTCCGAAGCCAGAAATGAAGTCTTCCGAAGCTTCAAAGACAAAGTCTTCCAAAGCCAAAGAACCAAGACAGATTCTTCCGAAGACTTTTATCACACATGCTTTTATCTGATGTACTTTTTCTATAAAGCTGAACCACTTTCCGCTGCCACTCTGGTTGGTTACCAACTTGCATGAGTTGGTGAAAAGGTACATGCTTTAGGAAAACTATACATTGAGGTCTTGAGTCCGTGCTTTCTACTTTATGTACCTTTATCCTTTTTGTAATATATTAGGATGTGAGCTATGGCATGTCATAGTCACTAGTCAAAAGGCAATCTACCTGTTGACTCTTCTTTTGATTTTGTAGTTGTCTAATATTATGTATCCAGCTGGCTTTCATAGTATGGCCGGCTGTAGGTTGTAGTATATAGTGTCTCAAGTCATGTAACTTAGAAGATATGCAAATGCTTATGCTTGAATACTTGTAACTTTAAACTTGAGAAGCAATATACATCATCCTGGAAAACCAACTACTTGTATTGTTATCTTGTTCTGTTTCCAAGTTTACTTGTGTTCTTTGCATCATCATAACCAGTTCCCTATTTGATCTGTTAAGTGTTCTTATACACTCTCCTCATTATGTTGTTATGTTGTAAGTGCTACCCTTCACTGGTCCTGCATTTGGTATCAGAGCATTCCAGGCTCTTGATATAAGATCTCACCATCTTAAGATCCCTCACACACACAAAACACTTAACAACTCAAATGGCAGCTCTTTCTAAAGCTGATATAGAAACTGGTACCATGACCAAGTCCCCACTGATCAGTCCTAAAGACTTCGACACATGGTGCACAAGAATAGAAGGCTTTGTCAAGTGTCAAGACTCAAGGATGTGGGACTCAGTTGTTAATGGTCCTTTCATACCAAGTACTACTTCTGCTACTGGTAATCGTATCATCCCGAAAGATGTGGATGATTACTCAGAAGAAGACAGGAAAAGACTAGAGCTTGATCAAAGGGCCATGACTTCTCTTTAAACTGCTCTTCCAAACTCCATCTACAGAGGCTTCAAGAAGTGCAAGACAGCTAAAGATTTATGGGATGCACTGAAGCTCATGTATGAAGGATTTAAGGAAACTAAAGAGAACAAGAAGGATCTCTTAAAGCAGCAGTTTGAAAACTTCACCTTCAAGGCTGGTGAGACACTGACTCAACAATACTTCATGTATGTTGAGATAGTGGACACTCTAGTGGATATTGGAGTAACTCTTGAGAACAGGGACATGGTAAGGAAGTTCATGTCTTCTCTTCCTAAACTATGGACATAAGTAAGGAAGTTCATGTCTTCTCTTCCTAAACTATGGACATATTATTGTGTTGTGATCAAGAGAACTTCGGACCTTCAGACTCTTACTCTTACAGAGTTGTATGGTATCCTGAGTGCATTCCAGATGGAGATGAATATGCAAAACTCCTCTGGTAACTCTAATAACCAACTGAGTTCAGCTCTTCATGTGGATGAAAGGGAAAGCATTGAACCACAACATCAAATGCTATGCTACCCTGATAACTCATAAAAGGGGCCTTTCATCACCTTCCTAGAGACACTAAGAGAAAGCTACACTCAAGGAAGTCCCTTCCAAGAGACAAGTTCTTCTCATGCCTTTGTCTCAGCTAATGAAACCTCTGGCAACTTTCCCTTCACTCTTGAAGACCTGGACTGTATCCATCCGGATGATCTGGAGTATATGGAGATAGTTCAGCAAATGGCTCTTCTCACTCACAGGGCCAAGAAGTTCTACAAGAGGACTGGGAGAAAGTTTCCAAGCAATACATCCAGTGGAAAGTTTAGGCTGGACAAAAGCAAAGTAAGGTGCTACAGCTATAACCAGATGGGGCACTTTGCAAGAGAGTGTAAGGCACCAAGAACAAATGGTGGCTAAACACAAACCAGACCAAACTACACTGAGAAAACTTACCAGAATAAGAAGCCAAAGTTGCAAGCTACAGTTGCTGTTGAAGAAGGTGGCTTTGACTGGACCTTTCAGATAGAAGATGGATCTCCAAACCATGCTCTTATGGTAGACCATGATGAAACTAAGGTATTGGAAAATCTTTGCTCTTCTGAATGCATTGCTAAAGTTAATAGATACAGGTCATATAACTTAGAGCTGAGATCTGACCTTGAGTCTTTAAACATCTTAAAATCTGATTTTAAAAGAGCTGAAAATGATTATAAACTCAAAATAGAAGATTTAGAGAAAACCATTTCAACTCTTAAACATGAACTAACAAATTACAGGACTCAGATCAAAGATCTCATAGCTAAGTTAACAGAATGCCAGACTGAGCTTGTGATCAGCAAAGCTGAGGCAGAAAACTGTGTTCTTGAAGAAGAAACCTTCAAGAACATAATATCCTCATCCTTTCATGCAAAAGTGTATTATCAAAATAAGCAGGGACTGGGATCTAGTGAGATAGCTCCTCCACACACACCATCTTATTTGTAAGATCTCCTAGGTGTGAAACTTGTGAAGATGAGCTTCCCTCATAGATCCTTTGACTGAAGAGGATGAAGAGGAGATGGTATCCCTCTGAGGAGAGCAAAGCTGTTAGGATGACCAAGTCAAGAAGAAAGAACTTGATGCCAAAAGAAAATCAAAGAAGGCTCAAGAGATCAAGGCCACTTTTGACTCTAAGCAGAAACAAGTTTTTATCTCTGCAGGGTTTGAAGTGGTTAAGACTGATGACATGAACTCTGGTTCATGTGCAACTCATCTCAGCAACAAGAAGAAGACTGATCAGTTGTGTGTTACTGCTACACAGCCTGGACCATCCAACTCCAAGAACAGTTCTTAACCTAAAACAATTGTCCCAGCTCCTGTAGAGGTGAAGGTGGAGAAGGGATGTGACTAAAGTCAGTCCTCTTCTATGAAGATGACTCTTGGGAAGAAGAAACTGAAGTGTGTCGTGTGTGAGAGTACTTCTCATTTGGCCAAGGATTATCCATATAATCCTAAAGGTACTCTTCACATGATGAACAAAGAGACTTCCAAGAGTTCCAAGAAGAACTTAGCTTCAGAAGGAAAATCTATTTCTTTCGGAAGTTCCAAAATGAAGAAGAAGGCAAGTGGAAAACTGCCTTCGGAAGAAAAATTGGTCTCGGAAGAAAGGAATGCTTCCGAAGAACTGAAACTTGCTGTAGTAAAGGCAAGTTCTTCCGAAGGTCCAGTCACCAAAACTTCCGAAGTTTCAAGAACTTTCGAAGTATTGAAGGTCAAGTCCAAACTTCCAAAGGTGGTGTGGAAGTCAAAGAAAGGCCAAATGATTAAAGGTTCTTCATCAACAAAAACACAAGATCCTCTAAGCACAACCATAGGATCTATTACTGTTGCATTGTCTTCAACTGTTTTAAATGAGCCCAAGACCAATGAGGCTTGGGTTTCCAAATGTAACTAACTATCTCTCTGTGCAGGAATAGCTAAAGATAAACGAAAATGTGTGGATCATTGACAGTGGTTGTTCCAGGCACATGACAGGCAATAGGTCATTACTCCAAAAGTTTGAAAGAATTGATGGAGGACCAGTTGCTTTTGGAGGAGATGCAGGTGGTTACATTACTGGAAGGGGCAAGGTCATAAATGGTAAGCTCAGTATTGATAAGGTAAACTTTGTCAAGGAGCTTGGATACAATTTTTGGATAAGTCTTTCTGCATGCTGCACAGAAGAACATGAAGTAAAATGCTTCAGAAGTTTTACACTTCAGAAATATTCTAAGTGTAAAATCTTCCAAAGCCAAGACCAATATCTTTCGAAGCCAGAAATGAAGTCTTCCAAAGCTTCAAGGACAAAGTCTTCTGAATCCAAAGAACCAAGACAGATTCTTCCAAAGACTTTTATCACACATGCTTTTATCTGATGTACTTTTTCTATAAAGATGAACCACTTTCCGCTGCCACTCTGGTTGGTCACCAACTTGCATGAGTTGGTGAAGAGGTCCATGCTTTAGGAAAACTGTACATTGAGGTCTTGAGTCTGTGCTTTCTACTTTATGTACCTTTATCCTTTTTTGTAATATATTAGGATATGAGTTATGGCATGTCATAGTCACTAGTCAAAAGGCAATCTACCTTTTGACTCTGCATTTGATTTTGTAGTTGTCTAATCTTATGTATCCAGCTGTCTTTCATAGTATGGTCGGCTGTAGGTTGTAGTATATAGTGTCTCAAGTCAGTAACTTAGAAGATATGCAAATGCTTATGCTTGAATACTTGTAGCTTTGAACTTGAGAAGCAATATACAGCATCCTGGAAAACCAACTACTTGTGTTGTTATCTTGTTCTGTTTCTAAGTTTACTTGTGTTCTTTGCATCATCATAACTAGTTCCCTATTTGATCTGTTAAGTGTTCTTATACACTCTCCTCATTGTGTTATTGTGTTGTAAGGTCTACCCTTCACCGGTCCTACAACCATGAAAAACAAAATAGAGATTCGGTATGTCTACCATCGATCATTTGTTCGTAATGTGGCAGGAAAATGTTCAATTTAACCACCATAAGTGGTTGTAGGTATGGTCTGGGTGAAAACCTAAACCTTAGTGTTCGCCGGGAGACAATCCGGAGAACTTTCTGGGTATGTTCACTGAAAACTCTCACGAGACTACAACTCGTCCACTCGGGTCTACCGAGAGGTTTAAAGGCTTTTTGCATATGCTATATGCAACCGTGATTACAAAGAAATTGATTTTAGGATTTTTTTAGATTTATTTTTTCTTAATTTCATATTTATTTTTTAAAAAAAATAATTATTTTAGTATAATTCTAACTTAAAGGTTGTATTGGGGACAATGCAATGTTTTAAGTTGGGAAATGGGGACATCTTTGTTTCGAAATGGTAGTTTTAGATTTAAGTGAAAACAGTGCAAATTGTTTTAAATTTTATGTGTTAATTAGTACGTGAGAAGTTACTTCTACATAATTTTTATAAGATTTTACAGGTTAGTGAGATAAGATTTTGAGAATTGTCATCAATCACAAGAATCTTGCCACAACAACTCTTTTATGAATTCTTTAAAATTAATTAATTTTATTTTACATGTTAATTTTAGGTCATTGGTGTTAACAGCCTTTAAAAAATGATTAAACTCCTTGAAAAAGACCTTTGCATGTATGAAAAATGAGAGGAAATTGATAGGTTGATGCCTATACATGAATTATATTTGTAGGGGCGGATAACAAAGATAAACAGTGATATGTTGATAGGCTCAACCTAAACATAAGAATACTAATATTACATGCAATAACTTAAGAAATATATGTGTTTAGTATCCTATCCCGGTATGCATGGTTTAAAAAACTGGATCCTAGCAAAAACAGGTTGCTAATGGTATGTATATCTAGTATTCCTTTCTAACACACCATCTTTCTATTGTTTATGACACCTCCATATAAATAAAATGGATTAGTTGATATATATGCATGAAAAGCAAAAAAAGAAGAAAAAAGAAGAAGCGATATATATGAGAAAATAAAAGGAGAAAGTCCCGCATATCACGTAGAAGGAAAATGAAAAAAAAACACAATAGTTATTGTGTCATAATTATGGTACATGGTTTTCTAAGTGTGGGTTAGTGAATCCTTAAGAAACCACGAGGTTGGATAGGTTTTTCTATATACATTCGGGTGTAGGGCGGTTAAACCATCATGGTAATTTTGTATATTAATAAGCAAAATATATTTGGTTGGGATTTAACGGGTATGAGTTTAAAGTGGATCAATATATTGGCAATCACAATTACTTTGTTAGTATAATCCTAGGTGAAAAAAAGTGTAAGATTAGCTTATCAATTATGATTTTATTGCATATCTTTTTCGGAATGAAAAAAAGTTAAAAAGATTAATCAAGTGAATACTTTGAAAGAACAACTTGTGCATTTATATTTCCTCAAAATAAATATGTTGTGATAGTAAGTATCTAACTTAGATTCTTTATTTGTTAGTTAATGATCAAAGAGGAAGTTCTTGTTAGTCTAATCCTACCCAATCCAACAAGTGGTATAAGAGCTTTGGCTCTTGATTTGCTTGGATTCATTTTTCAACAAATAACTTGTTTCTTCTTTTGATCACACTATCAAAAACCATATTTCTTCATGTCCAACTACCCTCTTAAAATGAGTATTGTAGCCATTTCTAGTTAGCATCATTTTGAGATTGGAACTAAGACCCAGCCTCCTATGTTTACACCACATGACTATGATAGTTGGAAAATCCAAATAGGGAATTTCATAAGGAATCAACACATGAAACTCTAGCTCTCAATTCATAGTGGACCATATGCCCCCATGGTCTAAGTTACTGGTGAAGATGGAGTCATGATCCCTAAAGATCCTACAAAGTATTTAGATGAAGACCTGAAGAAAATGGATGTGGATTCAAAGTCTCTATGGTTGAATGAGCATACCAAATAGCATCATGCATGGCTTCAAGAAATTCATAACTACTTAAAAGTTGTAGAAAGCATTTAAGACCAAATTTGAAGGAGTAGAGGATATCAAAGAAAATAAGAGAAATGTCTCGAAACAGAAGTTTGAAAATTTTGATTTCACCAGGGGAGAAACCATGACTGCTATATATCTCAGATAGGTTGATATTCTAGACCTTCTAAATGAAGCTGGATTGAAGATTGACAATGGTAATGCTCTTAAAAAGTTCTTGAGGTCTTTGCCAAAGACATGGATGATACTATGTCCATCAGAAGAGCTAAAAACCTGAAAACAATAACTTTTGAGGAGTTATATGGCATCCTCAGTGCTTATCAAATGGATATGGATGCAGATGAAGAATCACTGGGCTAATCTTCAAACTCCTTAAAGTCATCGCTCTCATGGCCCCCATTCATAAGCCAGTTCACAATCACTCCCACTCCTAAGTCTATCAAACTCCTATGGCAATTTATCAGGTGTTAGGACCATGTAAGTACGGAGTACTAAATGATTCAATGTGTAACCTAATCAAATAGTGCGGAATCCTATTTGATTGGCGATCCAATCAGAGAGAACAAAAACCCGGATCAATCTAACGATAGAACAACATTAAGAATGATTAGAAAACGATCTAGGAAGAACTATGAACTTGGATGGATGAGATAGAATTATCTAGACGGCTAGGGTATGAAATAATTTGAAGTGTTACGTTTTTCCATGAATTACGTGGTATTTATAGGTTTCATTGTACAGTCATACGACTGAACCATTAGCATGGTTCAGTCGTGCGACTGAGCCATACGATTTGTTCATGCATACGATTGAACCATACAATTGGTTCAATCGTGCGACTGAGCCAGTCTCCTATCTCAGTCGTGCAACTGACCTAATCTCCTAGTTTAGTCGTGTGACTAGTCCATAAGCATGGTCCATTAGCATGAATGACCATAAGACTAAGTCAAAAACATTCCTAAATCATTATTAACACAGAACTATGAATAACTACTATAACCCATATATAATATTCATTTAAGCGTGTAATTATAAACAATATAGAATAAAGCACATTCAATAGTAGATATATATTCAAACACATATCATATAACCAAAATACCCTTGTATTACACATATGTAAGAACAAAAGACATAAACATTTGAGTATAATGAACTTGGGACATCGTGTATCAACATCAGCCATCCATGATCACCTACCCTGAATATCCAACTACTAAATCTTAATCATTACTATCTTTCAGTAGATGGAATCAGCCAGCCTCACCATCCTTTTCACAATCATTTTACCCAAAGTCGGCCTTCATCAGTGGTCAAGTCAACTTTTTTCAACTCTCTAAAGAAGATCTGAAGTGCATCCATCTAGATGACCTTGAAGAAATAGACATCAACTACTAGATAGCCATGATATTCTTCAGGGCCAAGCAGTTTCAGTAGAGAACTGGAAGAAAATTCCTAAAGCAGAGAAGATCAAGATTTGGGTTTGACAAAAGCAAGGTGAAATGTTTCAACTACAACCAGCTAGGTAATTTTACTAAGAAATGAAAAAAACCAAACCATCAACAACACTCAACTAATCAAAGTCCTTCCTCTTTACTCTGCCAAAGAAATACACCAGCTGTAGCCTCAGATTAAGAGGTGACCGACTTGAGCTTCCAAGTGGAAGATGTTACACCCATCAACAATGCATTGAGGGTTGGAAGCCCAATCTCCTCACCTCAGGAAACATCTAAACCTTGTTGTACTCCTAAATGCATAGCTAATGTTAACTTGTAACAAAATCAAAATTTGGATCTCATGAAGGACGTTGAATCAATCAATCTTCTTAAAACTGAGTTTAAAAAATGATCAAGCTCAAAAGGAAAAGGTAATAGAGCTATAAAATATTGTTTTATAATTAAAACATGAGAAAATTAACTTAGAGGCCTAAATTGATGATCTCTTGAGCAGATTGAAATCAATACGATGTGATTTAGCCATAGGTCAAACATATGTTGATAAATACAATGTTCAAACTAAGAAGTTTGAAAAATTACTTGATTTTACTAAAAACTCCTAAAGGTTGTATCAAACCAAAATAGGTTTAGGGTATCACTCTGTGGAACCACCAATGATATACACTTCCATATATACCCCTAAGTGCAACCTTGAGGTAAAGAAGCAAGTATCTATTAAACCAATCTATACAAGGACATCTGTTGAAGAGATTGAGACATCAGAGAAAGATGTAATAGTTGAGAAAATAGATGAAGAGGAGGAGAAGAAAAAAGGAGGAGGAGGAAAGAAGGAGAGAATATCTTAAGGAAAAAGGTAAGCAGGATATAATTAGGAAGATAAATTTTGTAAAAGAAAAACCATCTTATGAAAACAACCAGCTATCTGTCATGTCAAATCCCTCCACCAAGACAGAGCTTCACTTAAAGTACAGCTACAACAAGAAAAACCATAATAGATGTTGTTGTGCTGGAACCTCAGAATCTTTAGAGAGACCCCAACCACATATTCAAAAGTCCATTTTTAAGATAGTTGAAATTCACAACAAGAGGTTCCTAAAGAAAAAGATAGAGCTGGTCACCCATGCTGATCATAAGATAAACAAAAAGATGGGTGGAGTTGAGCAAGGAAAGTATGAGAAGATGAAGAAGGAGTTACAAGAGCTCAGGCAGGTGATGAAGTTAAATAAGAAACAGATGAAAATCACATGCATAATATATGGGGAAGACAATTACATTAGAAAACATTGTCAATATAATCCCCTAGCCCACTCCATCAAACATCCCAACAAGCCTAAACCCTCAAGAAGGTCTGCAGCAGCTGCCAAACAACCATCAAAAGAAAAAGAAGGTGGTAAAAGAACTATTTGGCAGTCAAACCACTCAAGTGTTGATTCCAAGATAAATTCTGCACTTCTAAAACTCTACCGAATAAGTCAGTAGCTGCAAACCTAAGGAAGAAGAAAGCTTTTAAAAAACCTTCACCATCTTCAAAAGTTTCAAAGGGTCACAACAAAAAGGATGATGTCAAGACATCAGGCAAAGACAAAAGAAAAGCCTGTAAATCAAAGACGTCTGCTGAATCCTTAGAAGACCCAAAGCCAACACAAACATTATACCCCTTAACACTTAACATTGATATAAAATAGCTACAAATAGGAAGACCAAAGACTAAACAGGCTTTGATTGCCATTCATCACTAACCAATTTGTTTATGTGAAGGATTATCTGTAGGCCAAAACAAACTTGTAGGTTGTGGATAGTGGATGCTCTTGGCACATGATATGTGACTGATCATGCCTGCTGAACCTAGAACCACTTGATAGTGGATCTAATGCCTTTGGAAGTGATACAAAAGGAGGATACATTACTGGCAGGAAGACAGTCAACAATTGCAAGGTAAGTTTTGACAAGGTGAACAATGTAAAAGAATTAAGTTATAATCTATTGAGAGTGTCTTAGTTGTGTGATAAAAAACATAACACTCTTGTATGAATTTATTATCTTATCCCCTTGGTTTGAAATTCCAAATGACTAAATACTTTTAAGAGCTCCTAAGAAAGACAATATGTACATGCTCAACATGTAGATTTAATCACCATTAGGAAATGTGTCTTGTTCCCTTTCCAAAGCTTCCCTAAATGGATCATCCCTTTGGCATAGAAGATTGGCGCATGTAAACCTCAAAAACATGAATAAACTAGTTCGAAATGGGTTAGTCACAGGACTGCCAAAAAAAGAGTTTGCATGTGCTGAACACTGTATTGTTTATTAAAAAGGAAAGCAACACAAATCGTCTCATAAGTCCAAGGAATTGAATTCAGTCATTACTCCTTTACACTTGCTACATGTGAAATTGTTTGGGCCAATAACTGTAAAGAGTTTAGGTAGAAAATCATATTGCTTGGTAATAACAGATTATTTTATAAGATTCACTTGGGTTTTCTTTTTAGAAACTAAAGTTGAAGCTACTGAGATTTTAAAATCGTTTATTATCAAAATTAAGAACCAAATTGATCAAAAGGTTAAAATAATTAGATATGATTGGAGCACTGAATTCAAAAACCACACCCTTGATTATTTTTGTGAATTTAAATGTATTGCAAGGCAATATAATGCTCCTAGAATTCTTTAGAAAAATGAATTTGTTAAGAGGAGAAACAAGACACTTATTAAGGATGCAAGGACCATGCTGTCTCACTCCAAACTTCCTATAACATTTTCGGCTGAAGCAGTCAACACTATGTGCTATGTTCAGAACAGAGTGTTGATTGTCAAGACACATGAAAAAACCTCTTATGAATTGTGGCATAAGAGAAGACCATTCATAGGGTTCCTTGAACCATTTGGATGTCCATGCACCCTTCTTAATACCAAAGATCACCCATCCAAGTTTCCTGAGAAATCAATAGATAGGTTCTTTGTTGGATACTCATCACAGGCTAAGGCTTACAGAGTACATAACAAAGTTGACCACACTATTGAGGAATCCAAAAATGTCATATTTAATGAAAATTCCTCAAATAGTGTTGGAAACACTCTAAGTTAGACGTTTGATCTAAATGGATTCACAAATGCATTTAAACATATGATTGAGAATGTTTTAAGAGACTCTATCAATAAGTCCCAAGTGTTGGAGATCATAGGGTAGATCTACCACAAGGAACCAGTCACAACAGGTTATTTACTGATATAGTCCAGCCTCATTCAGCAAAGGCAGATATTAGTACCACAAACAATGTGGGTCAGTGATCACTTACTCATTATGACTTATCACATGAAGAGTCTAATGATCATTTTGGTACTAGACAATCTCTTAAAAAGGAATAAAGTATGACAAATGCTGAAGATAGAGTAAACCCAGCCGATGAATCAATCAATCCATCTACCAAACTCCTTAAAACAAACTTTTCTAATTTGGATCTATCTTAACAACTCTAAGTAATCCAAAGACTAAAAATTCGTAAAGAGCATCCAGTTGACAATTTCATTGGAAATATAGATGTTGCTGTCAAGAAAAGATGCAAGGTGAATGAAGCAAACATTTGCTTGTTTTCACGCTTTCATTCTCAATTGGAACCAAAGAAAGTTGATTAGGCCAAGATAATAGTTGGGAAGAAGCTATGCAAGAAGAGATTTTTCAATTCGCTTGGTAAAAGGTTTGGAAACTATGTGCACTTCCAAGGGGAAGACTGCAAACATGGACCAAATGGTTTTTTAGAAATAAAAAAGATGACAGGGGCATTATTATCAAGAACAAGGTCATCTAGTTGAGAATGTCATTGGAAATGTAGATGTTGGTGTCAAGAAAAGAAGCGGGGTGAATGAAGCAAACATTTGTTTGTTTTCATGCTTTCATTCTCAACTGGAACCAAAGAAAGTTGATCAGGCCAAGATAAAAACTGGGTAGAAGCCATGTAAGAAGAGCTTTTTCAATTCACTCGGAAAAAGGTTTTGAAACTATGTGCACTTCCAAGGGGAAGATTAAACCAAGAGACCAAATGGGTTTTTAGAAATAAAAAATATAATAGGGGCATTGTTATCAAAAACAAGGCTAGACTTGTGGTACAAGGGTAAACATAAGAAGAGGGGATTGATTATGATAAAGTCTTTGCTCCTGTGGCCAAGCTTGAAGCAATCAGAGTTTTGCATTTGATGCCTCCAAAGACTTCAAGGTGTTTTAGATGGATGTCAAGAGTGCATTCCTCTATGATAATATTGATGAAGAAGTTTATGTCTGCCAACCATCAAGCTTTGAAGATCCTAAGTATCCAGATCATGTATGCAAACTTGATAAAGCTCTTTATGGTCATCATCAAGTCCCAAGGAACTGGTATAAGACACTCTCTACCTTTCTCCTAAAAAATGGTTATACCAGGGATCCATAGATAAAACTCTCTGCATCAAGAAGGTTGATTTGGATATCATTTTGGTACACGTATATATGGATGATATCACTTTTTTGGTCTATAAATGAAAGCTTTTGCAAAGCGTTTGGAAGTCTCATGAAGTCAAAATTTAAGATGAGTTCAATAGGAGAGTTCCCTTTCTTTCTAGGGCTGAAAGTAAAATAGACCTCTGATGACATCTTTATAAATCAATCTAAGTATGTTTAGAAAATCTTAGTGAGATTTCAAGCTACTAATGCTAAGGTTACTAAAACCCTAATGTCAAAGACATGTTCATTAACTCCTGATCTTGAGGGGGAAGCAATTGACAAGCAGTAGTATAGAGCCATTATTGGATCTCTCATGTATCTTAGAGTTAGCAAACCAGATATCCTGTTTGTCTCATGCCTGTGTTCAATATTCCAAATTGCTCCAAAAGTGTCACATCTGATGGCAGCCAAGAGAATTTTGAAGTATCTCAAAGGAGAACCTAAGTTGGGATTATGGTATGTTAAGAGTGTTGGCTTCAATCTCTATGGATATACAGATAGTGACTATAGAGGATGCAACATAAATAAAAAGTCCACCTCAAGAGGATGTTAATTTCTAGAAAGTAGACTGGTTTCATGGCAATGCAAGAAGCAAACCTGTGTATGCATATCAACTACTAAAATAGAGTACATTGCTATATAAAGTTATTAATCTCAGGTGTTGCGGATCCAAACTCAACTTAGAGATTATGCTTTAACTTTCATGAACAGTCCAATTCATATTGACAACAATAGTGCCATCTCAATCACCAACAATCCGATTCAGCATTCAAAGACAAAGCACATTGACATCACATATCATTTTATTTGATATTATACATTAAAGCAAAATCATTAAATTAATAAAATTCCATACAAATAAACTATATGCAGATCTATTCATAAAGGCTTTTGATGAACCAAGATTTAAATATCTTTTATCTTTTACCGGGATGATAAACTTTGAATAATTAAATGATTTTAATTAACGGTATCTGAAAATTTTGTAAGAAATTCTTTTCTTGATAAAAAAATGGGTAAAAGTGTGTATCTGCTGAAAATTACAAATTGGAAGATAAATGGGTATCTGCTGAATATCAACAAATATTTGGGTATCTGCCAAATTATGCAAGTCAGTAGATAACTAGGCAAAGCAGGTATCTGCCGAACGGAAAGATTTAGCAAATAGGATGATTTCTATGCACATGTTTTTTTAAAAGATCCGGTAGGTCCCACTTTCATCTTCCGGTATGTAGTAGCGCCAGAGAAGTTACCTCAAAAGACTGTTTCATCATCTCATGCCGTCAATTTTACATGTGGTAAAACATTTTAAAATCACATTTTTATATATTATCCATAACTATTAAAATCAAAGATCTTTCCGCCATTGTCATCTTCAATATTCCTAATAAAGCAAATCCTTAAACCGTTAATCTCTCAAAACTTCTACCAAAATCATTCAACTTTCTATGGCTGCTCAACCTCAAACCCTAGAAGTCTATCCAAACCACAACATCAATACATCATTTCAAACCATAGGTGATGAGGTCTATGATCTTGTTCTTCAATTTTCTAATGAATAGTAATTATGTTTTTGCAATCGTAATAGACCCGGTGATCTGTGAGTCTCATATCAAGGAACTATGGACCACAAGCTCTATACAAAGAGAATATGGAGTGAAGGTACTCACTAAAACAGTGAAGGTGATGAAGGTCATAATATCATGAGCCAAAATTCATCAACATCTAAAGTTTAACGAAACCAATGGTGAATATTCTTTCTCTAAAGAAGTGGTCAGTGCCACCTTCAAGGAGATAGGATATGAAGGACCTTCCTGATGTCCACCGTCTCCAAATCACTAGTATATCATAATTAGAGAATCATCCTTCATATCTTCTTACATTGTTTGTCCAACAAGTCGGGAGGACGGGACCAAGTACCATTAGATTTAGCATGGGCTATCCATGGTTAGGTCAAACATCAAAGCTATGATTTTTCAAACTTCATTTTTCAACATCTTTGTAAAAAAAGAAATTGCTATATAATTTAAGTTTTTAATGTCCCTAGATTCATACAACTGATTTTACGATAAGAACTAGGGGATAAACTTAAACTTAGTGGATTTGTTTATGCTTTAGGAACTTTAAAAAAAGCTTTTTAAAGTTCCAAAGAACCCTAAAATCTTTTTCTAGGAAGGTAACTCCATTGTTTGATTATATGCTTGAGGTCACTGAGCCTCAAGGTTGCCGCATGGAAACACCCACCATTGCTGGTTCCACACCCTCTACATTAAAGCCTAAATCACACATACAAAAGCAGACCCCTGCATCTTCTACTAAGAGGATGCAAGCCTCCAAAGCACCGCCCCACAAAAAGACAAGACTGGAAACAAGGGTCCCTGTCAAGTCAAAGGTGTCAGCCATACCTAGACAAGGCTCAAAGAAGAAGGTTTATCTTCCTTCTTCTGAGTAGAACCACACCTAAATTGTAAGCCCTTAATCGAAGTCCCAGCACTCTATTGAGAAAACCAAAAGGGATACCCATATAACTGATACAAATTCTAAGAAAGAAGTCTTATTAGGAACTAGTTCACATCCCTGGCCATTAGACTTAGCTCCAATCTCTATCTCTTCTTTCCTAAGATGATGATTTTCCTCTCACACGTTAGCATGAACCACTGTCTCCTCCTTCCCATGCAATACAGATAGTGGAGACTGATGTGTTTGTAAAAAGATTAATTTTACAAAGACCTCAACCATAGCAACTCACCTTAAGAATGTCTCCTTGGAGTCATTCCTTAAGGAGAGGAATCCAGGATGTCAAGGAACCACATCTGGTGGTGAGGGTGTAGAGGCTAGGCCTAGTACCTCATCTCACAAGGATTCCACAACTATGGATGAGGGAAACCAGCAACAAATATAGGAATTGATGGCCCATAACCTTGATCTTACCCAAAGATTATCTGTCTTACAAGCAAAAAATACAAGACTTTAAGCTTATGCTAAAGATGCAAAAGTTCTTGAATTTGAGAATTGCTCGCTAAAGTCTTTACCAGATAAAGTATCTGAGTTAGAAACATAACTAAAAAATCTACAACAATAAGCTGCAAGAGTTAACATCCTTGAAGAACAACTTACAACTCTTTAGTATGCTACAACAAAGGCTTTTGATTTTAAATAAAAGGTTGAATATCTTCAAGAAACCATTGAACTTCAACAATCCATCATCCTGGGTTTTCAACTCTCATAACCAAAAGAACCTTTAGATGTGCCTTCCTTCACCAAATTAGTATCATCTATAATCTCAAATGATGCTACCAAAAAAGAGGAAAATTAGCCAAAAGAAGTTGAAGACATTCTCCAGAGATTAGCTACTCAAGTTGTTCATACTACATAGCCAATCTCCTTTTTTTCATGATAGACCGATCAATATTAGCCTCTATTAGAAGCTGAAGTCAATCTGAATAAGCTTATTGATAGTTATGGCTATGATAGTTCAGAAGAGAAAGAGATAGAAGGCAGGAGGGTGACGAGGAGGATGAACCAAAAGGTTCTACTTAGGAAGAGGAAGATGGAAATGATAAGGAGTTCTAGAACTTCTTCACTACTCTCTAAAAAGATATAGAACTAATGAGGAACTATTAAAAAGAGAGTTAGTTCTAGGACTTAAAGCCTCTTCTAAGATATCTACTAAAGAAGAAGCACTACCGCTGGAAGTGCTCTGTAAAGCTGTTGATGTACTAAACAAATCAGGTACTGATGCAATTGCTCAAAAGAACTAGACAAGAGGCTTCTTTGATAGATGAGTCCTCAGAGAAAATGGTGATTTACATAAGTGTCACCCAGAAAATGGATGATGATATGGAAAGCATAGGGTGACTCTTGAAGCTGAACCATCTCAACATGATAAACAACACAAGCACGCATTTGAGTCTAAACTCAGTAAATCAATTGAGGTGATATTTGTTCAACCACAGGTTGAAAATGAAACCCCAGTTAACTCTAAGCTGAATATGGAAACTGAGGGCCCAGAAGTCACTAATGATGCTTTGAGAGCTGAGAAAACTATCAATGATCCCAAGCCAGTTGGTGAGGCATCAAGTGTAACTCATAGACCTTTGGCAGTCAGACATGCGGTAAGACAGTTGATGTATATGGAGATAAGTAAAAAGGGACAAGATGCAGATCATGAGCATGAAAGAGGAGGAATAAGAGCTAAATGACATACTTGTTGTGTGAGAATTTCAAGAAGTGTTCCTGGAGGATTTAGCATGATCACCTCCTTCACAACAGATAGACTTTTAGATTGACATGGTACCTAACGCGATGCATGTTGCTAGGACCTCCACATCGATTAGCACCTTTAAAGATAGAACATGGGTCTAATTAGAGAAGTTAGATAAGTTTTTTCTATGACCTAGTCACTCACCATGGGACACTAGTGCTTTGTGTGAAGAAGAATGATAGATCCTTTAGGACGTGCATATACTATCAAAGACCGAATAAGCTAATGGTCAAGAACCGTTATCCTTTGCCGAGGGTAAATGACTTATTCGATCAACTTCAAGTATCGACATACCTTTATGAATACTGATCTCGGTTCAGAAATCATCAACTTAGAGTACATGAGGATGACATACCGAAGAGAGCATTTAGAACTCATTACTGAGATTACGAGTTCATAGTTATGCATTTTGGACTAACAAAGGCACCTGCACTGTTCATGGACCTGATGAATCGGATATGTAAGCCATAATTAAGTCAATTTGTCATAGTGTTCATTGAGCATATTATGATTTATTTAAGGGCAGGGAGAATTATGAAAAGCATATAGGGACAGTCCTGTAATTATTAGAATAGGAAAAACTATACACTAACTTCTCCAAGTGTGTCATCTATACGGACCATAAGAGTTTTTAACATATTTTCTTATAAGTGGATAATGGAGGATTGTACTTTATTAAGCGGATTTAGGTTTCATTTATGGGAAATATGCATACATTGATGTTGGAAAAAAACACAAGTTTAAGTATATTATTCATAATGGTGCTAACAGAAGGTACCATGACCTTAAGGACTTATATTAGTGGTCTGGAATGAAAGGGGGCATAGTAGAGTATATATGCAAGTCCTTGACTGGTTCAAGGTTAAAGCAGGGAATCCTCATTGCAGCAACCTGAGATTCTAGAACGAAAGTAGGAAAACCTTATTATGTACTACACCACAAAGCTAATAAGAATTAGTAGTGAACACAATTTGATTAGGGCCAATATGGATAAAATGACCAAATCATCCCAACTCCTAACTATTCGTAGGGACTAAAAGGTGTAAATGTTGGCAAGGATTTATGTTAGTGACATTATGGATAGAAATGGAGTACCTATTTCGATTGTCTCCAATTGTGACAGTCCTTTCATGCTACGATTCTGATATAACTTATAGAAGGTGCTAAGAATTTATGAGGACAGGTGTATAACTTATTACACTCGAACTAATGGTCTGAGTGTGCAAATTGTTAAGAAATCAAAGGATGTGTTAAGGTATTGTATTATTGATTCTAGAGATAGTTAGGACACTCACCTACTATTATTTTAGTTCTCTTATAACAATACCTACCATTAGAGTAATATATTAGCCCGAGACACTATACAAATAAAAGTGTCGGTTACCGATTTAATGGTTAGAAGTTGGGCACAGTTAAATGAATGGACCGAATCATTCAACAGGAGAATGATTAGGCCTTCCGGATCAAGGACAGACTAAAGACAACTTAAGATCATGAGAAATTTACACTGACAATCAAAGAAAGCCTTGTTTTAGGTGCATCCTCTCAGACATTAGTTGAATTGGAAATTAGTTACAGTTGATAAATGATACACTATCAAGGTGTTAGTAGTGTGGTGGGTTAGTTGCGGCACACCCAATATATAAACACTACTGATACCTTGAATGTGAAATCAGAACCACACCAGGAACTAACTTTTGGAAATGGACAACAACCATACTCTGAAGATATCAACAAATAAGTTGTAGACTTAAAAAGTCATCTTAAGAGACTATGGTTTTAGCAACATACGAACTATTGCCTTAAAAATGCATTATTTCTTTGATAAGAAGAGCAATTTGGCGACTATATTAGTAAGAACCGTTAAGACTACTGAACGATTTGCTCTTGTGGATGCAAATTTTATCTGTGTGCGAGCGGGTCAATCGAGGACTAAGTACCCTAACCTACATATAGAAGGCGTTGCAGTTCATAACTCTGACCAAATTTCAGGATGAAAGTCTCTTAACTGGGGGATAATCTGTCACCAAAATAGGTGCATTGACCACTAACTTGACCGTTGACTTTGACTTCTCGACTATGACTCTTTGGCTTTGACTAGAATATTGACTTGGTCTGAGAATAGTACATTAGACGCATGTAGAATGATCAAGAATTGTCAATACTTAAAGTATTAAAATCTATGTTAAGAATGAAACAAAAATTGAACATGTGGGCCTTCCCTAAAGCCTACTAAATAGACATAATTTATTTTAAAAATGTATAAATTAAATAATTTATATAGCATATAATAGTCCATTGGAATCGTATTAACAAAGAGAATTTAAAAACCTAAAATTTGGATGACATGCGTATCGGGAGTAGACGGAATCGGATAAGATAGGCAAAGGGCCCGGAAGGCCTATCTAAGGCCCCCCTTGGCCGAATTCCTTCTTAAAGGAGGTTCCCCTTTGTTTTCTCTTCATTTTTATACAAATCATTCTCCAAGTATCATCAATTACTTCAATTTTGATGATATTCTAGCATTCAAGGTTCATTTTTTGTACAAAACTTGATCATCTACACCTTCTCCGGTAAGAAAAACCGTTTATTTTGATGATTTTATCCTAGTTTGTTCATGTCTGGATGTTATTTATCAAAAATATCAAAATCATCATCTAATAATCTTATTTCCTTGGGTTTAGTCATTGGATTGTGAAGACCTAGTTGTTTCGGGTGTTGGATCTTCTAATCGGTAAAACCTAACTCTCAATCTTAGTATATTCCTGGATCTATCTAAATTGGATTGTAAATTTATGTGATCTAACCATAATGTACATCTTGGACTTATGGATTTTTGTTGAAAATATTAATCTTGCTTATTGAATCGATAGACGCGTAAGGAATCAAAATTATGTACCTATTAACTACCAATTTGAATCGGAAGATTTAAAATCTAAACTAAATTTGTTGGGACAGAAAATTTGTGATAATCTAAGTGTTTAATTCAAGTTTTTGTCAATTATTCATAGAATAAATTTTCTTTAAGGACTCAGGTCATTAATGGTCAAATATTGGGGTTTGGGATGCAAAGGAACAAGACTAATAAGCTAGACAGTTTGCTGTTAGAAAAATAGGACGTTTTGTACTGGTCATAATGGTCATAATTAGTCCATATGGGTCTAATTTTTCTTCTAGAAACAATTTTAATTATTTCTCTAACTAACCAAAGTGCTCTTGTGTTGTTTAAACATCGTTTGGTTCTGAAACATGCCAAACAAAACTGAAGGTCAAAACTGACGAATCTGGGCAGCAAGTTGGTATGCTTTCATCGAGTCATATCTTTCTCATATTTTATCCAATGGATACGATTATTTTTCTAGATTTATCTTTCAAACTATACATATTACGCAACATTTCGTTACCATTTGGACCTCTAATAGTTTATGTAAAACTGGTGCGCAATCAGCTCTACATGCTGAAATATTTTGATAAACTTAAAACTAAGGATTTGAACTAAACAATCAAATAAAGACAAGATTTATATTTAAAAGTGTTTAAATGACTTTTTTAAGGAATAAGTTAATAATGTCTATAATTCCTTGAATATGGACTAATTGATGTTCATTGAAGAGCGTTAATAAATTAATATAAAATGACAACTAAAACCCTAAATATGACGAGATTTAAAGTTTAAATCTGACATTGGACTTGTTCTATTAGTAAATCATACTTTCAAAAAATAAAAACCATGATGGACATTAAGGACCGGGCTACAAGGATTACACCCATATTGGTCATTCTTTTTGCTTTTTAGTAATCCTTTTGTGATTTGTACTTTTAATGCTTGTTTTGCGTATTATGAAATTCGGACTGCACTATTTTGAGGTGAGTTTCACGGCCCCGTTTTAACATGTTTTAGTTGAGGGATAAGCTTGCTCACTGTTTTGGACCATGCCATGCCTTAAAGATTATTTTGGAACATTGTATGTGGTTTGGGTCATGGGTTGAGTGTAGATGTTCATTCATGAGTGTGTACTTGTGCTTGTGCTTTTACATGTGCTTGAATGTCATGTAGAGGTATTGTTAGTACTAACGGATTGACACTCCCGCTCCTGTCGTCAAACTAACTTGGCCTATGTGTGCCCTTGGGTGAATATAATTTGGGTAATTGGACATGGACTCATCTTAAACTTGTGTCGATATCTATGACTGCTATGTATACTTACCCACAACAACTTTCTGTACGTGTCTTACACGGAAAAATATTTGTACTTTAAACCTTTGAACTCACCAATGTTTGTTGACTTTTTAGAGCATGTCTTTTCAGGTAATGAGGCTTAAGTGCTTGGCTATGGACTCTAGAAAACACCACTCCATTGGGAGCAATAGACATTTCATGGGGCTTTTGGACTCGTTTTGGATTGTTTGTTTATTGGATTGTAATTGTTGGTTTTGTATTTAGGATTGTCTTGTACATGTGCTTGTTTTTTCCTCAATGGAACTTTGGATTATTTATGCATTTATGGTATGAAGTTTTAGGATTGACTATACTTGGCACATGTTCCTATATGTTGAGCGATGTCATCCCATTTACGGAGAATGCCTTTAGTGATTCTCTTAGACCCCTACTATGTTATGACGATCACGTCCGTCGCATCTTCGTGTTTCCGCTTCTAGAGAAGATGTGACAAATTGGTATCAGAGCCATTGGTTATAGTGAATTAGGTAGATTATTCGACCTATACTATAAACTAAGTACCCTGCATGAAGTATGCATCAGAGGATTATGTATGTACTATTATACATGTGAATGTTCTATGTGTATTATTTGTTGTGTTGTGTAACTTGTCTTACATGTTATTTATGATGTACCTATTTGGAGAATCTCTGGTTGTTGTTTCATTTGTTTGAGCCTTAAGTAAGCATTAGGTTAGGACATCCTCTCGTTATGCGCTTGATTATTATTTAGTTTGGATTGATAAGTATGACTGTAAGGATTAATTTAAAGGAGGTAGGTTGTTAAGCCAACCTTTATCATGTGCGTCTACTGGTGGTAGCTATGTTGCATGAATCCTTATCTATATCTTATGAGTTGAACCTTGGGAGATGGAAACGCTAGCTGACATGACATCAATAGGCAAGAGCCATGGCGTACTCAGGTCAAATGACTGCTTTATTAGATTTTAGACTATACTAAATGGATTCCTTTGACTATTCCTTAGCCTAGTGAATGCTTTTTTGATTGTTTCCCCTGTACAACTTCGGTTACTTAACCTTTGGTTAGTGACCATATCCTTGATTCTCCAATCACGTATAACACTCTGTACTTGACAAGATATGTTGACTCAAACAAGAGGTGTCAAGGGTGACCATGCAAATCAAATCACCATTATAGGTGCACACGTAATTGCAATTTGCAGTGCATGTGAAATCTCGCAAACCCTTTCGTGAGATAATGGTCATAGTTACTACGAATCTTCCATCCTATACATGGGACATTGGAGTTCTTGTTCTTATAATTATCAATTAAGCGTCGTTCTTGGTATATCGTTGGTTTGGTGGGCACGCTGCAAGGAACCCTATAGATAAACATATTTGGTATATTAAGGATGTGCTTGAACTAGGCTATGTGATGATCCTAGTGGTTTGGGGTTGGACATGGTTGAACTGATAATGTCGAAGGAAATGGTACTAAAGGTAGGATTGGTTGTACGTATATATAGTTCATGACATGCAAGCCAAAGGAGGACAATGGTAAAGTTGGAGCAACAGCCCTAGCCTATTGCATTGAGAAAATGGGAACGGATGTGAACATCAAGACCTTTGCAGAGAATCAAAAGGTAAACTGTGTTGTTTGTTCATTAGTGGGCAAAGCACTAACGTAACAAAATCCCCAAACACTAGTTTAAGGTATGAAGGTTGTATTGGCCATGACTTGAGATGAGTTTAAAGGATTGGTACTAAGGAGTACTGCCTTGTGGACTAGATGGAAAACTAGATCTTGTGTCTTGGAGTCATGTATTGGTAGGATGTGGTCATGAAGGCCATACCTACCAATTCTATAAGTTAGAAAAGCTGGTGCCACAATTATGACACATTAACAAAAAAAGGGTTTAGAGCACACCAGGGGGCTGGTTCTACAGTCGTGAAATGATGGCCAATATTGCACCCCCAACCATTTAGAGTGTGATACTAAAGACATGTATTACGGTCGACGGGATGGTTTGTATTGCCTCTTGGAGAAAGCTAGTGAGATGTAGAAGGATGTTAGGGAATTGACTAAGCTAGCTAGTGTTAAATTGAATAATAAGGATGAAGCCATGAAAGGAGAGGTGGCTGCCATGCTAGCAATGAAGGACTATGTCGACACATGTCCAAAGTGTAATAAGTACAATCTTTACCATCTGACTATGAAGCCATGTCCTATGTGATTTAATTTCAAGCAATTAGAACACTTAGGCAATGGTTTCAATGTGTTGGTGAACTCAGTTATGATGATTGATATGGTCTAATCCATGTAAATTTGACCTTGACATCATCAGTGTGGAAGCTAGGAGTAGCATCAAAATGCATATGTGAGGTTAAATAGGGATCAAAGTCAATTGGTCAATTAAAATTAAAGGAAACATAACACAAATCTGGTCTGCAATTTATGCAAACCCAAGGCAAGGAAATATGGCATCCCTGTTCATAGAAGGACGTTCATGATTGGTGTCAATGATGTCTGACATGACCCAGACTTAGTGACTTTGACTTTTGTAACTAAGTTGGACTTGACCCCAGTTTTGAGGATATGTGTTATGAAATAGGCTAACGATAGTCTTGTAAATACTATAGACAATATATAGGACTGTAATATTGTATTACAGGATCATGCCTATAATAGATCTTATATGATTTTGGCTTGGAAGTTAGACATGATTACGGTAATGGACTCGTTGTCAAGGAAAAGGGCTGAGATCATCTTCTATGAGAAGATTGCTCGTATGCTATTAAAAAATGGTGATGTATATGGAGAGAACTTGGAAGAGGATAAGATGCAGATCATGAGCGTGAAAGCAGAGGAATCAGAGCTAGATGACAAACCTGTTGTGTGAGAATTTCAGGAAGTGTTCCCGGAGGATTTGGCATGATCGCCTCCTTCACAACAAATAGACTTTCAGATTGACCTAGTACCTAACGCGATGCATGTTGCTAGGAAACCTTATCGCTTATCATTTTTGAAGATGGAAGATGGGTCTAATTGGAGTTATTAGATAAGGGTTTTCTATGACCCAGTCACTCATCATAGGACACTAGTGCTTTGTTTGAAGAAGAAGGATAGATCCTTTAGGACTTGCATGGACTATCAAATTCGAAATAAGCTAACGCTCAAGAATCGTTATCCTTTGCCAAGGGTAAATGACTAGTGCTTTATGAATACTGATCTCCGTTCGGAAATCATCAACTTAGAGTACATTAGGATGACATACTAAAGAGAGCATTTAGAACTCATTACCAAGATTACGAGTTCATATTTATGCGTTTTGGACTAACAAAGGCACCTGTGGTGTTCGTGGACCTGATGAATCAGATATGTATGCTATAATTAAATCAATTTTTCATATTGTTCATTGAGCATATTTTGATTTATTTAAGGACAGGGAGAATTATGAGAAGCATGCAGGGACAGTCCTGGAATTGTTAGAAAAGGTAAAACAATACACTAAGTTCTCTAAGTGTGTCATCTACACGGAACATAATAGATTTTAACACATTTTCTTATCAAGTGGATAATGGAGGATTGTACTTTATTAAGCGGATTTGGGTTTCATTTATGGGGAATGTGCATACATTGGTGTTAGAAAAAAACACACACAAGTTTAAGTATATTGTTCATCATGGTGCTAACAAAAGGTACCATGACCTTACGGACTTATATTCGTGGTCTGGAATGAAAGGGGGCATAGCAGAGTATGTGTGCATGTCTCTGACTTGTTCAAGGTTAAACCGGGGCATCCCCGTTATAACAACCTGAGATTCTAGAATGCAAGTAGGAAAACCTTATTATGGACTACATCATGATGCTAATAAGAATTAGTAGTGAGCATAATTTAATTAGGTCATTATAGATAAAATGACCAAATCGGCCTAACTCCTAACTATTCATGAGGACCCAAGATGTAAATGTTGGAAAGGATTTATGTCAGTGAAATTATGGATAGAATTGGAGTACCTATGTCAATTGTCTCCAACTATGACAGTCGTTTCGTGATACGATTCTTATAGAGCTTATAGAAGGTGCTAAGAATATGTGAGGACAGGTGTACAACTTATTACACTCAGAATAACAGTCTGAGTGTGTGAATTGTTAAGAAATCAAAGGATGTGTTATGGTGTTGTATCATTGACTTTGTAGATAGTTAGGACACTCAGCTACTATTATTTGAGTTCTCTTATAATAATACTTACCATTAGAGTATTATCTTAGCACGAGACACTATACATAAAAGTGTCGGACACAAATTTAATGGGTAGAAGTTAGGCATAATTAGATGACTGGACCATAAATCACTCAAGAGGAGAATGATTAGGCCTTCCGGATCAAGGATAGACTAAAGGCAACTTAAGATCATGAGAAATTTACACTGACAATCAAAGGAAGCCTTGTTTTAGGCACATCCTCTCAGACATTAGTTGAATTGGAAATTAGTTATGGTTGGTAAATGATACACTATCAAGGTGTTAGCAATGTGGTGGGTTAGCTGCGACACACCCAATATATAAACACTAATGATACCTTGAATGTGATCTCAGAACCAGACCAGGAACTATCTTTTGGTAATGGACAATAGTCATACTCTGGAGATGTCAACAAATAAGTTGTAGACTTAAAAAAGTCATCTCAAGAGACCTTGGTTTATTGGCTACATACAAGCTGCTACCTTCAAAAGGCATTATTTGCTTTGATAAGAAGACAAATTGGCAACTAGATTGGTAAGAATCGTTAGGACTATCGAACAATTTGGTCTTGTGGATGCAAATTTTATCTGTGCGCGGGAAGGTCAATTGAGGACTAAGTAC
This sequence comes from Flaveria linearis, assembly GCA_024085815.1. NCBI lineage: Eukaryota > Viridiplantae > Streptophyta > Magnoliopsida > Asterales > Asteraceae > Flaveria > Flaveria linearis. The sequence goes on from CM044006.1 coordinate 49,621,886, forward strand.
CTAATCTACACATGGAAGGCATTGTAGTTGATAACTCTGACCGAGTTTCAGGATGAAATTCTCTCAACAGGGGGATATTGTGACATCCGTCACCAAAATAGGTGCATTGACCATTAACTTTGACCGTTGACTTTGACTTTTTGACTAGGACTCTTTGACTTTGACTAGAATATTGACTTGGTTTGAGAATAGTACATTAGACGCATGTAGACATGCTAAGTTCTAGAACTATGCATTATGATGCTAATATATTCTAATGGGCTTATGGTTGGTAAAGTGATGCATCCACCGGTTTGGGTGTAGTACGATGATTATGTACTTTGGGCTTGATCAAGAATTGTCAATACTTAAAGTATTAAAATCTATGTTAAGAAAGAAACAAAAATTTAACATGTGGGCCTTCCCTAAAGTCTACTAAATAGATATAATTTAATTTAAAAATATATAAATTAACTTATGTAGCATATAATAGTCCGTTTGAATCGTATTAACAAAGAGAATTTAAAAACACAAAATTTGGACTACACGCATACCAGGAGGAGATGGAATTGGACGAGATAGGCAAAGGGCCCAGGAGGCCCATCTAAGGCCCCCTTCACTGAATTCCTTCATAAAGGGTGCCTCCCCTTTGTTTTCTTTTCATTTTTTGTACAAATCGTTCTCCAAGAATGCTCTCTAGTGAAACCCTAGCCGTCACCATCCATCTTCTTCTTGTTCTTCATTCAGTCAATCACCATTATCATCAATTACTTTGATTTTGACGATATTCTAGCATTCAAGGTTCATTTGTACAAAACTTGATCATCTACACCTTCTCTGGTAAGAAAACCATTTATTTTGATGATTTTATCCTCGTGTGTTCATCAATTATGTGTGTTTGTTTGTTCCTGAATATAACATTATATTATTTATGCATTTGTGGTATGACGTTTTAGGATTGACTATACTTGGTATGTGTTCCTGTGTATCAGGCGATGTCATGACCCATTTACAGAGAATGCTTTTTATGGTTCTCTTATACCCCCAATGTGTTATGACCATCCCGTCTATCGCATCCTCATGTTTCCACTTTTAGCGAGGGTGTGACTAAGAAAAGTGTCTCTTAGCAGCTCAACTTGAGTTGAAAGGAATCAACTTTGATGAGATCATGTAGTTGAGCACTGTTAAGATCAAATCAAAACTAATAGTTGCAACTCATGCTGAGATGGATAAAGCAATTGAGTCAGCTAGAAGAAATAGGGCTGAATCAAAGAAGAGGAAAGTCTAAAATAGTTTAGCAAGAGTTCAGGGACAAGCAACAAATGAAGCAATTTCTCAAATGCTACGGTTTATCTGGTAGACAAGTAGGACCAATGAGTATGTCAACTCTTGATCTGAATATTAGAGGAATTAGACGAAAGATTGCTGCTGGGGAGCTCCCAATGTATGAACAGGCTAGGGTTACGGAAGACAACAAGCCAATTCAAAGAAAGTTACTCAAAAGTCCTCCCATCTACAGACTAAGCCTCCAACATCCCCTGACTTTCAATCAACAACCTCTGATGACAATTAGCCCATCTCCTCAATCCTTGCAATGAAGAATAATACACCTAAGAAAGTTGTAAAAGCAAGAATTGTTGATCTAGATATATAGGAGAAGATACTTAAAAGACAAAGGTGGTGGTTGTCGAGTATCTTGCTCAAATGACTAAATTTACTATCAAGAGGGAAAATGAAGAGATCATGTATATGACCATGAAAATAAAGTACTTGATCTACCCCTTGATGTTTGTGGATGTAAGAAAAACAAATCAAAAATGAAACTGCATAAAGTAGTAACCTTAGTCAAGTCTAATGTTGGTGAAGAGACTCTTGAAACTCCACTATTAGCATATGTTCTATAGTGGAGTGGGAATATGATCAAAATAATAACACTTACTTCATAACTGGATTAGCAGCTGGTAGAATGGCTTACTCAAGAAACAAACTAGTGTACTTTACCGATTTGAGATAGCTAATCTAACTAGGCTTAAACTAAGTTATTCAAGCCAAGATTATAAGGCAAGCTAAGTGGAGAAAGTACTGATGAGGATCTGCAAATATCATCTAGAGAAATTAAAGGAGGCTTTAGAACAAAGGAAGACAAAACTTGAATCTAAAACTGCTGAAACCATCCCATCTTCCAAACCCAGAAACCCACTACAATCACCTCCAACCACTTCTTCACCTGCTCAAAACACTGAGCATGGTTCTCCATAAGTCCAACAAGCTTTTAAAATTACAGAGTCCCTACCAAGAGCCAATCTAAAGAATCAGCAGATGAAGTGATTGTAGGATCGTTACAAGTCACTAAACACAATGATTCTCTCTTAAACTCACTTGATATCACTCAGATGATGATGACTGAATGCTCTAAGAGTTGATAGTAATATATTAAGTAATAAAGACATAAAGATAAGTTTTTCAAGATACTTGTATATATTAATTCTCAACTCTGGGTTACAAGACTCTTACAAGCATTGTTCTTATGAGCATACAATGAGAACTATATATACTATTATCTATAGCTAGCTATACAAAAGATTACCAGCTGGACACTTACTAACTAAACAAATACTACATTGCTAGTTGTAAGGTTTCTAGAATAAAATACTACCCTAGACAAGGTAGTCATGACATGTCCATGACTTACTGTTTTGGTTACCTATTAAAGTTGGTAACTGTACTAACTGATAAGGAATGAACAGTGGACTAAATTTGGTCAACTACCTAAGCATGGGAAAACGCCATGCGGTATCTCAGAGGTTGCAGCGGCTTGTCAGAGAGACCATACTAATATCCACTGGTTCATAGTAGGTTCTTCCGAAGGTAAACTAGCTTCGAAAGAACAAGTTCTTCCAAAGCTACTTATACTTCGAAAGAACCTACTTCTTCTGAGACTTATGTTGGTCTTTGAAACTTTATGCTTTGGAAGCTTTTGTCTTGAAATCTTCTAAGTGTAGATCTTCACAAGAGAGATAACTTTGTCTTCGGAAGTTGTGATATCTCTTTGGAAGCTCTCTTGACTTTGATCTTCGGAAGTGATGACTTTGTCTTCGGAAGTGCAGACTTTCTCATTGGAAGTGCAGTCTTTGTCTTCAGAAGAGTAGACTTTTTCTTCGGACGTCTTTATCAATTTTATCAAAATTGTTCTAAGTATGGTTTTAGTTGACTAGCCTTATTTACCCTAACAAACTCCCCCTAGGCTGATGCTACCAAAACCTCACTGTTTTCTATTCCTCAAAACTTTCAGCACCAAGGAGAGCAGATATTTGTCTGTCTCTTTGTTCTTTCTAGAAGTGGTGCTGAGAAGTTGGTACAGATCCTTTGTTGATAACAGGTCCAGTCTGTTATGTTGAATCATGTGTACCCTTTGTTATGGCCCTCTGAAGAGACTTAGTTGATGGGAGTTATAGTCATACTCCCATCTAACTATAGGTTCCAAGGCAGGGCCTTCAATCTTTTAAAGGAAAGTATCTCCTTTGATTGACCCTTTTCCACCTGTTCTCTTAGCTTCAACTCTTCTTCAATCCTTGCTCTTGTAGTTAACTCAGCAAGGTAGAGGCTGCTTAGATGATTTCTAATATGAGTAGCTATCTGAGAGTTGGAGGGGTTGGAGAATGGCTTCTCTGCTAACTCAGCAATGTCAAATCTGCTTGAGTGCAGCAGAGATATAGTGTTGAGTCTGTTGACTTGGCAATTCGCTCTTTCTATAACAAAGTTGGGAGGAGAAGTATCGAACCTCCATTGTACAATTCCTTTCCTAGGGATAAGGGGTTGACTAGGCAGTTTGTTCCCCTTCCTGATGTTCAACAGAGTCACCAATATTCTTCTTAGCTTCTTCTCTCCTCATTTAGTGAATCTGTGTAGAGTGCCAAGAGATGAAGTGCCTGGTCCAGAGTTCCCCTAGGAAAATCAAGAAATTCCTCTCTTGTGAGGGAACTTGAGGATCTATCAATAAAAGTCAGTTTGATGGACTCCTCTTCACAAGAGATATTGCTCAGAGTGGTACAATTGATGAGTTTTTGCTTGATTTCCTTGAATTCCTCCAAGGTCAGAGGTTTACCTGACTCAGAGGATGGCTTGGGAGATGGGTGGATGGTTGATTGTTAGGTGGAGGAGGGTTGAGTTCTGGGTAGTGTTTTGGGTTTTAGAATGGGTAATTGTGGTGGTTATTATGAAGCAATAGGTAAGGATGATGGTATGGCTGATGATGTAGGTTCAGGGGTGTGTGGTTCAATGATTGATTCTGTTTTAACTGGGAAGGGAAAGGGTGTGGGCTTAGGTTTGGTTTGAGGTTGAGGTTGTGGTAAAGTTTTGGGTATTGTCTTCTAAGAGCTTTTGTAAACCTCCTTCCTTCTTCCTGAGCAAATGTTATCCTTGATGTCATTGGCATGTCGCTGTAGGGTCCTATCAGTCATAGGACCAACTTGTCTGCCAGAGAAACCATGAGCTCTGAGATATGCCTTCATCCATGCTCTGTCTTCTATCTTCTTGGCCTTGACAAGTTGTTCTTCTTCTTTCTTCTTCTTATTTGCCTCAACATTTCCCTGGATGCCTTTCTCTTCTCCTTATCCATTTGATCTTGTTCTTTGTTGACAAGCAATTAGATCATGTCATTGTCATGAGGATCTACTTCCTCAAATAAGTACCCCCTTGAGTTTAAGAAAGCTATCCTTTCTTTTCTCAGCTGCTGTTCAGCTTCCCCTTTCTTCCTCTTTTCCTCTTCCTTTAAGGCCAACCTTGCTACATCATCTTGTTCCTTTTGTAGTAGGGTTGCCTTTTCTAATTCTACCTGCTCCTCAAGTGGTAGGAGGAGCATATCTTCATTTGCTACCCCAAGATTGACAAGATTCTTAATAATCTCTACTCTCTTTTTCTGGATGATGGCCTCCTGAGACACTACAGCTGCCTTGCTACTTGCAGCTAGGAGCTTCCTAGTAGGGAGTCTACCTTTTCTTTTAAGCTTCTCCAACCTTTCTTCTTCTAGAAGTTCTTCCCAGACATTTTCTTTTTGCCTTTGGTGTCTACGGAAGCTTGAGCCTTTGGAGACTCTGTTGTGGATGATTCAGGTTGATGAGAGGTGAGTTGAGCTTGTGATGATGAAGATGGTTGTTCATGAGGAGTTGTAAGAGGGTCTCACTGTTTATCTTAGAGGCTAAATCAAGGATTGCCTTTGTGATAATTAGATCATTAGACAGGGAGGATAGTCCTTCCATTGCTTCCATTTCAGTTTCAGAAGCTAGAGCAATTTCACTGCCTGTCCCAGCTGATTCAGTTGTTGGCCCATCAGTCCCTATAACCCCTTCAATGTCAATCTTAGGTTCAATATGCACCTTAGGTTAATTAACTTCTTCATTAGTGGTAGGCGGTGCATTCAGCCTTTGAAGTTTTTCTGTTCCTAAATAAGCCATAACAACATTTGGGGTTGGTTGTTGAAGAGTAGAGCTCAGTAGGAATAAGGTTAGGAATCTGTGAAGATCCATGAGCATCTTTGGGTGCACTTGAAAAGTGATAGTAGGTGGCTCAGGGAAAATAGTGCTTAGGCAGGGAATTCAAAGAAAGAGTTATGAGAGCCAAGCTTTGATCTTCATGTATTTCTCTCTGAGAGTTTGAAATTCTTTCATTAGTGGTAGACGGTGCATTCTCCCCCTTTTTGGTAGCATCATATTGAGAGTTTGATGAGCTAGAGGAAGAAGTCAGAGAGACAAATTGGAACATGCCTAACAGATCTCTCAATCTATGTCTTAGCTAGTTGATCCTAGAGATATTGTATCTCAAGTTGCTGAGTGGCAGACCTAGTCTCTAAAGTCTAAACCTTGAACTCAAGGTTTGAGACTTTAGAAAACAGGTAGTCAATTGTGAGTTGCATTCTTCCCTCTTCTTCATGAGAAGAATCACAGGGAGATGAGATAACATACCCTGTATGTTCATCTGCAGCACCAGATGTGGTTTCTTGGCACCCTGGATTCCTCTACTCACTAATATCCCGTTCAAAGATATCAATGGGCAAAGTTGTCGTAGATTTACTCTTAAAAATGTTACTATTATCCTGAGAAGCCTTTGAGACACTCCCAATAGTAGCAGCTAAATCTACATGAGTCCCTTCCATATCAGTAGGACTCACCTCAGTTTGGCATTGCTGATGGGGGCTAGAGTCAAAGGTTTCTCTAGTTCAATTGATCTTTGGATAGGTGAGATAAATCAACATCATGACCTTAGAGAGACATGAAATCCTCATCAGGACCGGTAAGTAGGTCGGTATAGGATATGAGGGTTGTACCTAAAGACCCGGGACCTTGATTATAGAGGCATAGAGCCTATGATTTGGTTGTCCCTTATTGGTTGCTCAGGGGAGTATAATGACTCAACCTGAGGGCTTTCAACTTGGGTTTGGGGCTCATAGGATTGAGACTGAGACTTAATGCCCATATTGAGGTCAAGGGAGAGCGATGGTTGGACCTCAGATTGATTGGGAGCCCATGTTTCCACTCTAGTCTTTTTGGATAGAATACTAGGGGCTTGTTCAATCAGAGAAGATTGAACAAGGGTTCGCTTGGGACGTCTGTAATATAGATGTGTTATGGGATGAGGAACCAGAATTGGTAGGGAAGAGGTCAAGGTTGGTATGGGTTCATCACCTGTGGGGTTGACAGGGATGTCACCAAGAGCCATTGGCTCGATCATGCCTGGAAGAAGACCACTATGTCTTCCAGTGAAGTTGGTTGACACTCTCCTCAGAACTTTGAAAATGGCTAGCCTCATAGGAGGGATAGAAAGAGTAGCTGCACAGACAAGCTTTTCTTGATCTAGCTCACAGTTAATAATATGCTGAATGAACCTGGGATACATGTAGAAGGTTTCCCTTTGAAGGTTTCCTCAGAGGTTATTTAGCACAAATCTGGAGTAGTAGGACCTAAGGCCTTTCACCAATCCATGAACCAGACATCCAAGATCATAGGGAATTTGATCCCATCCTCCTGATTTATTGGATAGGCAATGAAGAACAATGTGAAGTAGGAACTTCCAGTTGTAAGAAAAATTGAACTTGTAGAACGTTGACCTGCTTACATCGCCACCATACCCCATCTGGGCATAGGTTTCCTCCAAATCCTACTTTGGGAATGTGATAGGGGATCCCTTATCCTGAAGCTCTCAGTGCTCTCTGATGGTCTGTTCAAAGATGACCAAACTTTGGCCGGATATTGTTCACTGAATAACCCTAACATTTAGACTGGCACTTTGACCATTGGCCCAAGATTCAGCCACATGATTGGAGTAAACAGTGTGGTTAACAGTTAGGGTGGTGTAGTATGTGGACTGAAGGAGAAATTGGATGATTTTGGAGAAGTCGGCATCCTTTGAAGAGTCAAGGAGTGCGACTTGGTTGTGCTGAGGGTTGAGAGTCATTGTTGAGGAAAAACAGAGTAAATTTAAGAAAGTGAAAATGAAGAATGCTTAGGGCTTACAAAAGGGTAAAAAGAGTAAAGGGAGAGGTCGGAAGTATTTAAATGGGGTAAAATGGTAAGTGGAAGGGATGAAATGATAGTTTAGGTGTATGACATGAAAGGGGTGGTAAGGATAAGGTATTTAAATATTCCGACATGATTAATAAAATCTTTACCTTTTTATAGAGTGGGGCCCAAAGATTTGTAGTACACAGTAAAGTTTTCTTTCGAGAGTAAACGTCTTCCGATTGTAATATCTTCTGAAGCCAAACTTACTTCCGAAAGTAAGTTTACTTCCGAGAGTAACAATGGTTTCCAAATAAAGAGTTTATTGTTTCAGAAGTAGATTTGATAATGTGCTTCTGAAGCTTAAAACTTTTCCGAAGATAATATAAGTTAAAAAATTACCTTCGGAAGATAAACAAAGATATCTTTCAAGGAAAAATTTCTATTCAGAAGAGCATATACTTGTCATGAAGATTAGGAAGAAAAACCTTTTGTACCAAGGCTTAGATTTGTTTGACATAGACAAAGACATGTTGAAAAAGGTTTTCATATGAGATAAGTTAGTCGATATTTATCATCCCAATTGATGTAATCAGATATTTAAATCTTTGTTAATCAAAAGCTTTGGTAAACAAATCAGCATATTGTTCATTTAAGTCAACTTTGACTAGTCTGATTAGATTTTTCTCATGAATATCTCTAATAAAATGATACCTGATGTCAATGTGTTTTGTCTTTGAGTGCTTGACCAGATTTTCTGTAATGGAGATGGCACTCTTGTTGTCAATGTGAATAGGAGTCTCCATGAAATTGAAGTTAATCCAATATCTGATTTTGAATCCATAGCAACTGAGCATAGCAACTAGCAGCAGCTATGTATTTCGCTTTGGCAGTTGATGTTAAAACACACGATATATTATTGCATTGACAGAAGATTATTCTTGCACCAGGAAATTGTCATCCACCTGATGTTGATTTCCTGTTGATGTTGTAGCCTCCATAGTCACTATCAGTGAACCCATAGAGATTAAAATCTTGATTCCTGAAATACCAGAGACCCAGCTTGGGAGCTCCTTTGAGGTATCTAAGGATTCTCTTGGCAGAAACTAGGTGAGACAGCTTTAGGGCAACCTGATATGTTGCACAAATGCAGGTGGCAAACATAATATCAGGTCTACTAGCTGTGAGATACATCAGAGATCCAATGATTGCCCTACACTGATGTTGATCAGTATCCACCCTTTCAGAGTCAAAACAAAGATTGTGATGTCTAGGTATAGGTGTCTTTGTTGGCTTACAATCTTTCATTTCGAATCTTTCTAATATGTCATTGACATATTTAGATTGATTGATGAAGAATCCATCTTTCATTTGCCTTACCTGGATTCTATGGAAAAAGTCTATTTTTCCCATGGAACTCATATCAAATTTCTTCTTCATAATGCTTTCAAAGTCCTTACACATTTGGTCATTTGAGGAACCAAATATGATGTCATAAATATAGACTTGAACTAGCAAAATGTTATTTCCAAACTTCCTTATGAACAGAGTTTTATCAATGGTACCTCGGGTGTAATCATTCTTCAGGAAAAACTAAGACAAAGTCTCATACCACAATCAAGGTGCTTGGTGTAACCCATAAAGAGCTTTATCCAATTTGCACACATAGTTGGGATATTGTGGGTCTTCAAATCTAGGTGGCTGGCACACATAGACTTCCTTATCAATATCCCCATACAAGAATGCACATTTCACATCAAGTTGGTAGACGGTGAAGTTTTTGGATGCTGTAAAAGCGAGGAAAATCCTAACAGCCTCAAGTCTTGCAACAAGTGCAAAAACATTTGTGTAGTCAATTCCTTCCTCTTATGTGTATCCTTGAACAACAAGTCTGGCCTTGTTCTTGATGATCAAACCTCTATCATCCTTCTTATTTCTAAACACCTATTTGGTACCTATAGGGACTTGGCCTTTTGGTAGAGGACATAAGTTCCATACCTTTTGCCTCTTGAATTGAAGCAACTCCTCTTGTATTGCTTCAACCCAGTTACTATCCTTTAAGGCTTCTTCCACTTTCTTAGGCTTAATTTGGGAAAGGAAGCATGAATACAAGCAGACACTCCCTTGATGGGTTTGACTCCTTGTTTTTACTCCCTCTATGACATTCCCAATGATGTTCTCAGCTGGATGAATGTTGTGGATCCTGAGCCTAGCAATCAAATCTAGTTGCAAAGATAGATCCAGGTTAGAGATGTTTTGCTCAGGATTATGAACATTACCACCAGCTGCTATCTTACATTCATTCAATAAGGACTGATTCGATGAATGTGTTATAGCATCAGTCATGAGTTACTATGAAGTGGGATCAACAGTTTCCTATTTCTCTAAGTCACTGCCTTCATTAGCTTGGTGTTGATTTCTGAAGTTGTCTGTTGGTGAAGATTGGAGCTCATATGGCTAACAACTTGTTGATTCTATTGGTTCTTGAGATGGTGAGACTCTCTGGATTACCAGCTATGGGAGCTTGATCTTCATGTCTACCTGGAGATCTTAGAATAGGTCTTGGCAACTCAAATATTTGATCTGCATAAGGATCTATTTGTGCACCTATTCCAACTAAAACAGTCTCACAAGAAGGTTTACAATAGTTGGGAAACAATTCAAAGTTGAAGATATATTCAGGGCCATTCCCCTTAACCTAAGGAGTGTGCTCATTTACAATAATGTTGGATGACTCCTCAAATTATTGGTTCTTAATGTTGTATACTCTATAAGCTTTGGAACTTGAAGAGTATCCAACAAAGATAGCATCATCTGACTTTTTAGCAAATTTTGCTAAATTGTCATTTGTGTTAAGTATGGTACACCTGCTACTAAAGGACCTAAGAAAGCCAATGAAAGGTGGTCTCTTGTTCCATTATTCATAAGGGTTTTTACCATGGGGCTTAACTATAAGAACTTTGTTCTACACATACCATGCAGTGCTGACTGCCTCTGCCCAGAATGTTAGAGGTAGCTTTGAATCAGCTAACATAGTCCTAGTAGCCTCAATAAGTGTCCTATTTCTCCTCTCAGCAACACCATTATGTTGAGGAGTTCTAGGAGCACTGTATTTTCTGGTGATTCCCTTAAAATTACAGAATGAGTCAAGAACTTGATTCTTGAATTCAGTCCCTTGGTCACTTCTTAATACTTTTACCTTATGATCTATCTGGTTCTCAATTTTAAGAATAAAAGATTTTAGAGTTTCAGCAGTTTCATCCTTAGTTCTTAAAACAAAACCCATGTATATCTAGTAAAATTATCAACAATCACAAGGTAGTATGATTTCCTTCCAAAGCTCATTATACTTGTAAGACCAAAGAGATCCATATGTAACATGTATAATGGAGTGGTAATAGAATTCACTTCTTTGGATTTATGAGGTACTTTGTGTTGCTTTCCTTTCAGGCAAGCAACCTAATTATCCCTATAAATAAATTCCTTCTTTGGCACACCATGTACCAAGTCATTCTTGACCAACTTGTTCATGATCTTGAAGTTGACATGGCACATTCTCTTATGCCATAGAGTGGACTTATCACCATTTGCTTTAGAAAGAAAGCATGATACTTCACCCAAAGGAGAAGCATTGTTCATGTCCAGCTTATACATATTCCCTCTCTTGGGAGATCTAAGAAGCACTAATTCCTAAGGAATTATCATCCTAGGTTTGAGAATGATGCACTCATGTTCTGTGAAAAGCATCTGGTGCTTTTGATCATAGAATTAAGAAACACTAAGTAAATTGGGTTCAAGCTGTTTGACAAAGTTAACTTTGATAAATTTTAACTTACCATTGGATACACACCCTCTACCTGATATGTATCCTCCTGCTTCACCTCCAAACTGCACAGGTCCTCCATCAAAATGCTTAATTGTTGTAGGAGAGCCTTGTTTCTAGTCATGTGCCTTGAGCATCCACTATCCACAATCCAAAGATTGCTATTTTTGTCATGTGGATGTCCCTGCACATAAGGTGACAGAGTTAGTTTTTGTTGGAAACCAAAGCCTCATTAGTCTTGGGCTATTCCATTTTAGAAGTAATTGAACCAAAATGAATGCATGATGGTCCAGCTTCACTGTTTGAAGAAGAGGATTGGGTTACAATATCATGTTTGATCTTCCACTCCATCCTATGGTTGATCAATGTTGATGAGCTAGAGTAGGCTTGAGCAGCCAGATTTGTTTCCGATGCTTCTTTGTACTTGGAAGAAGTCATAACCACCTTTTCTTTCGAAGGAGTCTTCTACTCGAAAGATTTCAAGGAAAGGTTTTTGTTTCTTTGTTTTGCCTCTGAAGCTCCTTTTCCTTCGGAAGAACTTGCTTCTGATGACATTTTTGCTATGGAAGAAGACTTATAAATTTTCAACTTGTCTTCCGAAGCTATTTTCCCTTCGGAAGGGTTATCTTCCAAGAGTAGCTTGTCTTCAGAGACAAGTTTGCCTTTCCTTTTCACGTAGGCCACTTGAAATGGTCCAAATGTGAAATCCTCCTTGGCTCCTTCCTTCTTGGTATGACATACGAAGTGAGTGCTTGCAGGATTGTAGTAACAATCTTTGGCCATATGATTTTGCAAGCCATAAAATATACATTCAACATTCCTTTTGTTGGGGATAGATGGTTGTTATATCTTGCATTTCATAGACTCACCATCTTTTCCCTTTAGCTTTTGATCTCTTTTCTGAGGATGTGAGTTGGTAACTCAACTAGTCAGAGTTAGCATTTCCCACTACCTGGATTCCTGCTAAGATGAAAACACCCTTTTGCTTGGGGTCTTTCTTCAACATTGACTCTGCCACTTTCTTAGCAGTTCTCCTTGCTGCCTTTACTCTTCTTTTTCTCTCTTTGGTGGGCAGGGGTTGAGTTTTAGTAGTGTGGGTCAGATTTTCTACCTTACCCTTCTCAGTAGTGGTTGAATCATCCTTCCACTTAAAGGGCTGAGGGTCAACAGATGGAACCTCTTGCTCTTCAGTACCACACCTTGGTTGTCTTATAGACACAAATGAGTATGGTGGAGTAATTTCATTGGTTCCCAACCCTTTCTTGTTTTGGTAACAATCCTTAGAGTGGGAGGATGATGCAAGAATGGTCTTGAAGTTATGCTCCTCAATGGCATACTTCTGTGCTTGAGCCTCAGCTATTACTAGCTTAGCTTGAGCTTCAGTCAGTTTGGAAATTAGATCTTTGATCTGAGTCCTGTAGTTAGTATGTTCATGTTTCAAAACAGAGACTGTTTTCTCTAACTCATCAATTTTCATTTTATAGTCAGATTCAGCCTTTTTGAGATCAGATTTTAGGATATTTAAGGACTCGATATTAGATCTAATTTCCTTGTTATAGTACTGATACATCTTAACCTTTTCAACACAGGCTGGGGTGCAAAGATGCTCATATACCTTTGCATCACCAGTGCCAGCCATAAGTGCTTGAGCTGGAGTCACATCCTACACCATGAAGCTCCAATCCACTTCTTGAGCATCTGTTGCAGATTGCTGCTCAGTAGGCTTTGTTGTAATTTTGGTTGAAGCAGGATGTTGAGTGGTCTGTAGGACTCCAGGGTTGGATCTTGGAGCCTTGCATTCCCTAGCAAAATGTCCAAGTTAGCTGCAGTTGTAGCACTTTGCCTTGGTCTTGTCAAACCCAAACTTGTTGTTGGTTAGGTTCTGTGGGAACTACCTTCCTGTCCTTTTAAAGAACTTCTTGGCTCTGTAGGTTAAGAGCGCCATCTGTTGGATAATGTCCATGTACTCCATATCATCCGGGATAAAGCACTCTAGATCATCAAAGCAGAACTAAAATTCACTAGAGTGATCACTTCCTGAAATAAAGGCACAGCTATCCTGGAAGGAATTTTGCTGAGCCTGCTAAGACTTAGGTGTTTCAGGGAAAGTTATGTATGGCCCAGAGGATGAAGAAGGCTGTTGATGGTAGTTTAGGTATAACTAGGACTGACTGGATCTTAGTCCTTCAGCAACATGAAGAGCATTACTAGTGGAAGGACCAGATATTCTGTTCATCTGATGAGCTTTCTGGGTTTCCATCTCTACACGATATCCATCAAGAATACCGAATAGTTCAATCATTGTGAGACTATTTAAGTTCTCTGATCCCTTTATAAATACATAATAGAAAGTACACTCTTGAGTAAGTGCACTCATGAACTTCCTTCTTAGGTCTCTTTTCTCAAGAGAAATTCTAACTGACTGAAGTCAAGAGATAAGATCCATATACCTGAAATATTATTGGCTAAGATTTTCACCAGTAATATAGGTAAAGTTTCAAACTGCTGCTTCATGGAGTCTTTCTTGGAGTCATTAGAACCAGAGTACATCTGAGTCAAAGCATCAAATAGTTCTTTGGCTGCCTTGCAGTGCTCAAAGCCTACCATGATAGAGTTTGGTATGGTTGTAAGCAGTATAGTCAGAGCTTTGCTATTGATGTCTAGCTTCTTGTAGTCTTCATCTGAGTAGTCTTCGACATCCTTTTCTATCATGGCACCTTTCCCATCGGGTGATGCCACCTTTGTTTGTAAGGACCATAAACGATAGATCTCCATATTTGGCTCTCTTGATACTTGATGAAGCCTTCAATCCGCATCTTCCAGGATATAAAATTTTTAGGAGTGATGATAGGAGCTTTAGTCATCGTTCCCATTTTAAATTCTGGAGATTTCTGGTTCGTGGCCATTTTGAGTGAGATGAGTGTATGAGTGAAGAGTCAAGATGATTTGGGATGGTAAGATCTCACAATTGCAGGATTGTTATAAGTCACTCAACATAATGATTCTCTCTTAAACTCACTTGATATCATTCAAATGATGATGACTGAATATTCTAAAAGTTGATAGTAAAATATTAAGTAAGTAAGACAAAAATATAAGTTTTTCAAGATACTTGTGTATATCAATTCTCAACTCAGGGTTACAAGACTCTTACAAGCATTGTTCTTATGAGCTTACAATGAACACTATATACACTACTATCTACAGTCGGTTATACAAAAGATTACTAGCTGGACACTTACTAACTAAACAAATACTACATTGCTAGTTGTAAGGTTTATAGAATAAAATACTATCCTAGACAAGGTAGTCATGACATGTCCATGACTTACCTTTTGGTTACCAACTAAAATTGGTAACTGTACTAACTGATAAGGAATGAACAGTGGACTAAAGTTGGTCAACTACCTAAGCGTGGGAAAATGCCATGTGGTATCTCAGAGGTTGCAGCGGCTTGTCAGAGAAACCATACTAATATCCACTGGTTCTTAGTAGGCTCTTCCGAAGGTAAACTGGCTTCGAAAGAACAAGTTCTTCCGATGCTACTTATACTTCGGAAGAATCTATTTCTTTCGAGACTTATGTTGGTCTTTGACACTTTATGCTTCGAAAGCTTTTGTCTTGAAATCTTCTAAGTGTAGATCTTCACAAGAGAGATAACTTTGTCTTCAGAAGTTGTGATATCTCTTCGGAAGCTCTCTTGACTTTGATCTTCGGAAGTGAAGACTTTGTCTTCGGAAGTGCAGACTTTCTCTTCAGAAGTGCAGACTTTATCTTGGGAAGTGTAGAATTTGTCTTCGGAAGTCTTTATCACTTGTATTAAAATTGTTCTAAGCATGGTTTTGGTTACACCAGCCTCATTTATCCAAACAAACTCCCCATAGGCTGATGCTACCAAAACCTCACTGTCTTCTATTCCTTAAACTTTCAGCATCAAAGAGAGTAGATATTTGTCTGTCTCTTTGTTCTTTCCAGAAGTGGTGTTAAGAAGTTAGTACAGATCCTTTGTTGATAACAGGTCCAGTCTGTTATGTTGAATCATGTGTAACCTTTGTTGTGGCCCTCTTAAGAGAGTTAGTTGATGGGAGTTATAGTCATACTCCCATCTAACTATAGGTTCCAAGGAAGGGCCTTTAATGTTTGAAGGAAAGTCTCTCCTATGATTGACCCCTTCCTTTTCCACCTGCTGTCTTAGCTTCAACTCTTCTTCAATCCTTACTCTTGTAGTTAACTCAGCAAGGTCAAGTCTGCTTAGATGATTTCTAATATGAGTAGCTATCTGAGAGTTGGAGATGTTGGAGAATGGCTTCTCTGCTAACTCAGCAATGTCAAATTTTCTTGAGTGTAGCAGAGATGTAGTGTTATCTTTTGACTTGGCCATTCGCTCTTTTTATAACAAAGTTGGGAGGAGAAGTATCGAACATCCATTGTATAATTCCTTTCTTGGGGACAAGGGGTTGACTATCTAGTTTGTTCCCCTTCCTGATGTTCAACAGAGTCACCAGTATTCTTCTCAGCTTCTTCTCTTCCTCATTTAGTGAATTAGCGTTGAGTGCCAAGAGATTAAGTGCCTGGTCCAGAGTTCCCCTAGGTAAATAAAGAAATTCCTCTCTTATGAGGGAACTTGAGGATCCATCAATAAAAGTTGGTTTGATGGACTCCTCTTCACAAGAGATATTCCTCAGAGTGGTACAATTAATGAGCTTTTGCTTGATTTCCTTGAATTCCTCCAAGGTTAGAGGTTTACCTGACTAAGAGGATGGCTTGGAAGATGGGTGGATGGTTGATTGTTAGGTGGAGGAGGGTTGAGTTCTGGGCAGTGTTTTGGGTTTTAGAATGGGTAATTTTGGTCGTGGTTGTTGTAAAGCAATGGGTGAGGATGATGGTATGGCTGATGATGTAGGTTTTGGGGTGTATGGTTCAGTGATTGGTTCTGTTTTAACTGGGAAGGGAAAGGGTGTGGACATAGGTTTGGTTTGAGGTTGTGGTAAAGGTTTGGGTGTTGTCTTTGAAAGTGCCGACTTTGTCTTCGGAAGTGCAGACTTTGTCTTTGGAAGTCTTTATCAATTGTATCAAAATTGTTCTAAGTATGGTTTTGGTTACACTAGCCTCATTTATCCTAACAGTGATCATCCTTGATGTTGCTGATAGAATAAGACATGGGTTGAATCATCCAGAACAAGAAAAAGAACTCTTAGAATCTGAGGGAGAATTATAGAAAGAAAGAACAAGTTAAAATCTTTCTTTCTATCTAAATTGGATGTTTTGAACTTACCTTGAAGACTTAAAGAGGATGCACAAGTTAATCTCAAAAAATGACCAGACAATTACAAATCTATCATTGCTATTCTAAACATAAAGTTTGGTAATAATACTGAGCAAAAGGAAGAAGAAGAAGAAGAAGAAGAAGAAGAAGTTCTGCATGTCAGTCCAAGGAGCATTCATGACCCTATTACCTATTGGAGCTACATATCCTCAACCAACCCCTTCAGTCTAACGTATGCTGGTACGAGAAAAGTTAAATTCAAAGAATATGATCTGTTCAAATTATCTCAGCACAACATGAAAGATTTGGTAAATCTACCTCTTGACAACCCCTCAAGAGATAGAAGATTTGGTAAATCTACCTCTTGACAACCTAAAGGATAGATATAAAGTTTTTAGCATCATCCTAGGGGGAATTGTTGAATCATGAAGGATGAAACTATAGAAAAATCATGATTTTAGCAGTGGCTGCAAACTGCCGAATAAGGCCAAGTGTTGAATCCACTACAAAACTACATATATTGAATAACTGCTAATCAACATATGCCAAGTAACTACCAAACTGCATATGTTGAATGTTTCATCTTTTGGAGACAACATAGTACTAAAGCTGCCAACTCCGATACACAGATTATTTGTTTAATATAGACTCTGAACATAGAATAGTTTATTCTAATTTTTTGGATTTATTAGTATAAAAGTCCTCACACTTGTATAGTAGAGGAAAGCTGTTCAAGCCATTTGATTGTATATGCTGAATTGTATTATTTGTACAAAATAAATTAATCAGGTGAATACTTTGAAAGAACAACTGGTGTATTTATATTTCCTAAAAGTATGTGTGTTATGATAGTAAGTATCAAACTTAGATTCTATATTAGTTAGTTATTGATCAAAGAGGAAGGTCTTGTTAGTCTAATCCTACCCGATCCTTTGTACAAAACAGATTAATCAACTGAATACTTTGAAAGAACAACTTGTGCATTTATATTTCCTTAAAGTATTTTTGTTGTGATAGTAAGTATCTAACTTAGATTCTACATTCATTAGTTACTTATCAAAGAGAAAGTCCTTGTTAGTGTAATTCTACCCGATCCAACAGATCACTTACGTCTAAGTTGCTAATTAAGGTCTTGGTATTCATAATAGAACTACCACAAGATTCTCCTTTTATTAAGCACGAAATAAAATGCAATCACAAACGCGCGCACACAGAAACCAAATCTATGCCAGAGCCAAGTTTTTCAAACCATTCCAGATGGCTGATCAAAGATTTGTTGGATATTAGGCCCCTTAGATCAAGCAAAATAAAGCTCAAATCACTCAATATTCTACACTTGTTGATTGAATGAGAGATACGAACATGATTTGCTTTATGGAGTTGCATACGTTTTAAAGAAAACCCACACTCATTTACTACCAGACAAGGTACATATACAAGGAAACTAGGACAAGCAACTTACTACCCCACTACCTAAAAAAACTGACCACTAACCCATTAAAATAAGAAAAACCTACATACTACATTTGACTCATAATCAACTTACCCACTAACTTAAAAAACAAACAAAATAGAAACTGTTCATGCAACTATGCTAGTAATCCACGTAATCACCCATGCAGCGGTGACCCATCTTTGACCCATATTCATAACATTCAAGATTAACCCTTTCAAGATTAGCCAAGGCTGGAGATGCAATCACACAATGAAAAGTATTCACACAAGTGAATAAATGACTATAATAGCAACAATGCACACAGAACAAGGGGATGGCTCTCCCTAGTATTTATCATAATCTTGTACTCCAAATTAGGCCAAACAATGCCACATTACTAAATAGGTAGGAATGCAAGAAAATAAAATTATAAAAGGATTAGATATCTTCACAGCTAGATTTAGCAGCTTAAGAACCAGTAAACAATTATGACCCAGTAACCTTCTTGGGTTACTAAGCCAAAACAAGAAGAAATAAGTGGTAGCAGGTTGCTAGACCCGTAACCTTCTTGGGGTACAAAGAACGTAACAAAATCCATAGAAGGGATCTTCTTCAACCAGAGATGTCTTGCAACCAACTAGGGTTACTCGGGAACACTAGATCTTCTTCAAGAAAAAACTAGTGACCATAACCGGTTAGGGTTGCAGATCCAAATGAAATATAATCACTAGATAAAGATAAATAAGGGTTCTAGGTTGAAACCTTACACCATTAGCAGAGAGAATCATGAAAGTGACAGGTACAAACTAGATTAGGGTTTTTAATTTTTAAAAACCTAACCAGATGTGAATCAAAAGGAAGAAATTAGTAGCCGATCCAAGGGAAAACTGATCAGTGCCTAGTGCTATGATATGATGTCAAAAAATATGATATCAAATACCAACAGCATGTAAACAAAAAGCACAATCCCAAAAAATACTCAGGTATGAATAAGACCTAAGACCAATATATGCACAAGCAAAAAAAATAGAACAAGATTGCTAATACTAAGAAATTAATTTATCAATTCAATGAAGTGAGGATACAAACACAATGATCTCAAAATATCAATACCAAACAGAACTTGACAAACCCTAGAAATCAACAGGGTGCACCTTATGAAAAAAATCGAGCAAATGAGAACAAAATAAGACACTCTACCATTTTGTGAAGCTAAAAATTCAATAATAGGTTTATCGCACATGATTAATCTTAATAAATATCCTAACTCATATAACGAGAGCATATTCTAGTCTATAAATTGACTCCATTCTCATAAGTCATATACACTCCTCGATATATCGCACAAAGTGGAAGCAAGCTATATTAATATCTTACTACTCGGTCGAGACTTTCAAGAGAAAAAAAGTGATGGTCAAGACCACCATGCACATCCAATCCATACCTACATTTCTTGTATTAGAGAAGAAAACGACATGGAGACCATCCTTAATTTTCTTTCTGTCGTAGACAACAAGGTAGGGTACGGTGCAAGAGTTCAATAATAGTTTTATTATACATGAGTCATCTTAATAAATATCCTAATTTTTATAATTTGATTCTATCCGATTAATTCTACAAATATATTATAGTTGTATTCTAACTATATAAGTCAGGCTTATATGTGTTTAAACATATTAAAACTTATCCTTAATAATTTGCTTAGTGGGTTACCCTTTAAGATCACATATCAATATCAACATTATTTGTGGTCCCATGACTACACATAAGTATATAACAATAAAAACATCCAATTTAGAAGAGACCTAAACATCTTAAAAAAGATGAGTTAATGATGCCAAGATACACATAATCTCAAATTAAGAAAGTCTTGAATTATGATTTGCATATGTGACATTTAAACTAATACATTGATGTAACAGTACCTATATATTCATTTTAGGTGGCCAAGGGTCTTGGTGGTTTATGTAACGCTGAGACACACGTCTTAGCAGTTGAATGTTGTACCGGATGTTGTATGTTCCAAAAATCGATAAAAAAAAGCAAGACATGGTGATGAATTACTTAAAGATATTTATGTTATGTAAATAAACAAACAAACAAACAAACCCAGTATATCCCACTCAAGAGCAGGGTCTGGGGAGGGTAGGTGTAGGCGAGTCTTTCCTCTATCTTGTTAGGTAGAGAGACCGCTTCCAAAGAGACCCCTGACTCGATAGCAAAAGCCATACAGATAGCAAGACCACATACAATAAATCATACAACATATAGCATACAGTATACAAAAAGCCATATCGATAGCAAGACATCATATAATAAATCATACAACACATAGCATACAGTACACAATAAATCATACAACACATAGCATACATATATCCTAGATGCATGTAGAATCACCGTTAAATGGCAGATATGGGCTACTTAGACATCAGGCCCCGCAACCAGACTTCAAATACCCTTCCTGTCTATAGGTCGAACTAGAAGTCCTTAATTTTAATTCTACGCCTCCACTCAGTCCTATCCTCGATCATGTGCTCAGAGAGGTGCAAGTGTATCATATCTCGCCTAATTACCTCATCCCAAGTCAATCTAGGTCTTCCTCTACTCCTCCTACCCTCTAATATGATGTTCTCTACTGCTCTAACCGGTGCCGCAATTGGTCTCCTCTTGACATGCCCAAACCATCTTAATCTTCCCTCCCGTATTTTATCTGCGATACAAGCCACTTCTAGCTTCCGTCTAAATACTTCGTTTCTTATCCGATCAAGTCTTGTGTGACCGCACATCCACCTCAACATTCGCATTTCCGCTACCTCTATTTGTTTCTCGTGCGATTTCTTTATGGCCCAGCAGTCTGTTCCATATAACATAGCTGGACGTACTGCCACTCGATATAGCTTTCCCTTTAGTTTTACTGGAAACCTCTTATCACATAGGATCCCTGATTCTGCTCTCCACTTGCACCATCCTGCTTGAACACGGTGCGCTACATCGCTGTGTATCTCTCCATCCTCTTGCAAGTACGAGCCCAGGTATTTGAACCTAGACGTTTGTGGGACCGCCATACCCTGAATACTGATTTGGGTGTCCTCTTCTGCCTCGCCACTAAAGTTACAATGCATGTATTCTGTCTTAGAGCGACTTATCCTTAAACCTTTACGCTCTAGTGCTGCTCTCCACTGTTCTAGCTTGTCGTTTAGCACCCTTTTAGATTCCGATATTAAGACAATATCATCCGCAAAGAGCATGCACCACAGAACTGGCTATTGTATAGACTTGGTCATCTCATCCAACACTATTATGAAGAGGAATGGGCTCAGTGCCGATCCTTGGTGGAGTCCCACTTCCACTGTGAATGAGTCTGTGTCTCCGATCGGGGCTCGCACACACGTTTTTGCCCCATCATACATATCCTTGATTATTTTGATATACCTCTCTGGTACCCTTCTAAGTCGTAGACTTTCCCAAATTAGTTGACGCGGAATGCTGTCATAGGCCTTTTCTAGGTCGATGAATACCATATGGAGGTCCCTTTTCTTTTCTCTGTATTTCTCCATTATCCTCCTTATGGCGTGTATTGCTTCTGTCGTAGAGCGTCCTGGCATAAATCCAAATTGGTTTGACGCTATCTGAGTTTCTCGTCTAATTCTCGTGTCGATAACTCTTTCCCATAATTTCATCGTGTGACTCAATAGCTTTATTCCCCTGTAATTTTCGCAACTTTGTACATCTCCTTTTTTCTTATATATGGGGACTATGATACTATTCTCCACTGGTCCGGCATCTTCCCTGTCGTAAAGATAGTGTTGAATAAATTGTTAGCCATTTGAGCCCCTCATCTCCCAGGCATTTCCACACTTCAATCGGTATGTTGTCTGGCCCCACCGCTTTAGCCCTTCCCATTTTCTTCATAGCTCTCGTAACTTCGTCTACTGTGATGCTACTACAATAGCAATTGTTTTGTTGTGTTGTTTGGGTTGTATTATCTATCTCAGCTTGTTGATTGGGTTCTTTATGTTGTAAAGGTTATCGAAGTAAGTTTTCCATCTCCCCTTGATGTCATTGTCGTTCACCAAAACTTTTCCATCCGCAGCCTTTATAAACTTCACAATTCTCAGGTCTTGTCTTCTGCTGTTTCTTGCCTTGGCTAACTTAAACATGTCATGCTCTCCTTCTTTCGTCTCTAGTCGTTTATACATCATCTCATACGCCGCGTTCTTTGCCTCTGACACCGATTTCTTCGCCTCTCTCTTAGCCTCCTTGTATTTATCTTTTAGCTCTGGGCGTTCTTCCTCATTGTTACAGCGTATAAGCTCTCTGAAACTTTGTTGTTTAATTCGTATCTTCTCCTGTACATTTTCGTTCCACCACCAAAATTCCTTATGGTCGACTGTCCTCTTTGTTGTAACTCCAAGCGTTTCTTTAGCTGCTTGGATGAGCGTATTTGCCATGGCCTCCCACTTTTGGTTTGCGTCTTCCTGTGGTCCAGGATGGTTCATTGGTATGACCTTATCTCTAAAAATGGTAATGTTTTCGTCCTTGAGCTGGCTCCATTTGATCGTATGTCTAATTCTCTTGTTTTGTTGGACAATTGGTCTCTTCACGCGTATATCCGCCACTAACATATGATATTGTGTCACAACTGTCTCTCCTAGGATTGTCTTACAGTCCTTCCACAAGCTACGATCTTCTCTCCTCGTCAACAAATAGTCTATCTGTGTGTGTCTCCCGCCGCTGCTAAACGTGTTTAGATGCGATTCTCTTTTCTTAAAAACGAATTTATGATTCCTAAGTCATGCGCTACTGCAAAGTCAAGAAGCTCCTTACCTCCTTCATTCCTAAGGCCATACCCGAAGCCTCCATGCACCAACTGGAAGTGGTCATCATCCTTACCGATATGCCCATTAAAATCTCTTCCTATGCATATTTTTTCGTCTCTAGGTATGTCACTCATAACGTGATCTAAACTCTCCCAGAACTTTTTTCTTTCTGTTTCTCCTAGTCCAACGTATGGAGCGTACGCACTAACTACTGCCACTACTTCATCCCCTATTACTATTCTTAACAGTATAATTCTATCATCGTATCTTCTTACCTCCACTACATTATCTTGGAGTTCCTTAGCAACTAGAAACCCTACTCCATTTTTCGTTCCGTCAGACCCTGAATACCATAGTTTATAACTATTGCACTCTGTTGCTCTCTCACCCCGCCATCTAGTCTCCTGGAGACACGCTATCTGGACCCTACGTTTCCTTAGCACATCAATTAACTCTAGTAACTTACTAGTTAGGGTTCCTACATTCCATGATGCCACTCTTAATCTAAAATCCTTTTTCCTTGTATTCGGGGCAGCATAATGACACCTGCTGTCTATATTAGCTGACAAGGTCCACTAGAAACAACCCCTAAAAAAGGAATTGTAGCAGAAGTAAAGCACAATCAAAAGCAATCCGTCACACGCGGTCAACAGTACACGATGGACCAGAACTTAATCAAAAAATAGCAACAATGATCACCACTTCACACAATGACACACTATCCTGAGTATAGATTCAAATAAGCCAATGAAACCTATGTAGAGATCAGTTTTAAGATTGACCAGAAATGAAGACAACAACCCACAAATGCTCAACACACCAACTCAACAAACAATATACAACTTACTCAGCAATTAATATCAAAACACTAACAATTATACAACTAATCAGCAAGTTATAACCACTAATCAATTAGGCACAAACCACAGGACTAAACGGTCAGCAGAAAAATAGACAAGAATTATATCAGACTCAAGAAGAGTCAAGGACTAAAATCACACAAACCAGTAAAGGACAACAGAAAACAGATCACACAAATGATGCACCAGTAAACCAGTAACCAGTAAAGAGCAACAGAAAGCAACACAGAATATCTCAACAGCTGCTGGTACTCCTAACCCAGCCAATATCAGCCTAAACTAGAAACTAAAAGAGAGAGATGGAACAATCTCACCAGATGTGCAGTTCTTCAGATGTGCCCTAGATTTAGCAACCTTCACTTAGGGTTGCGAATCCAAGGCAGAAGAAGACTAACAGTGGTAAACTAGTAGCAGAGGTCGATCGGGATCGAGAGAGATGCCCTCGGATGAGAAGCAGAGGTCGATCGAGCGAGATGCTCTCGGATGCGTAGCAGGGGTCGATCGAGAGAGATGTTCTCGGATGCTCTCGAAGGAGATGCTCTCGGGTTAGGCCGGCGGAGGTCGCCGGTGAGGATAGGTCGTCGGAGGGCGCCGGTGGTCGCCGGTGGGTGGGGGGGATGTGGTCGGAGATTTGAACGTTGGAGATGTGTCGATAAAAATCGCCGGTGGGTGGGGGGGATGTCGCCGGTGGTCGCCGGTGGGTGGGGGGATGTTATGTAAATAAGATTATACATATTTAAGATGTTCCAAAAATCGATAAAAAAAGCAAGACATGGTGATGAATTACTTAAAGATATTTATGTTATGTAAATAAGATTATACATATTTAAGACATACTGAGAGATGTTTGATAAGGGGCAAGGTATTAACTCACTAGAAAGCATTTCTGGCTGATGTATTATTTTAAAAATACGCACTGCTAGTAAACACTAAGGAGCTAAATAAAGTTCTAAGCGATTTGCATCAAGAATGGTTTACTTAGATGTCATTTGTATAATACTTATAATGACTATTTAGCTTTAATGAAGTATTGTTTTCTGCTATTAAAAATTGTATTCATTACTCATATGTTAGCCTAGTTATGGGTGGGGTGTGACACCACAACTCAGAGAACAAGGTGTTAGAGGCCAAGAAAAGACCTCCTCTTCTGCTTCAAAATTATTTACATTCCTCACTATGACATTACTAGTGATCTCGATAATTCTTGCAATGGAAGGTCTTATGCGCCTGGTTCTATGCTCATATTTTTTATATAGGGTGATTAACTATCTTTCTTATGAAAAATAAACTAGAATAATTTAATTATTATTTGTTGTTTTTAGATTACTTCTTTACAATAACAAATCGTTTTTAGATTACTTACAATAACAAATCATTGAGATTCAAAGAGACGGGAAGACAAGAGAGGAGGATGGAGAGGGAACATCAGGTCATGGAGGAAGCGGTATGAAGGAATTTAAAAGAAACATACACTATAAGAAGTTGTATGTTGAATGAAAACTTATGTAAGATCGGCCTAAATAAGTAGTTTCAGAAATTCACATGCTCATAAACGCATCCTAAGACCCTCTATACTTAACTAGATAGTATGTTATCTATTGAATATATTTTACATTAGAAAAATTGATTGAAATGGATTCTTTTTATTATAGTTCTTTTATTTGTAGTATAACTATTAATATTTATATTTAGTTTCTTATAGAAAATAGCAATTACCTTTAAATCAGGGCAACTATGATAATTCTTCGAGTCGACAATTTATTTGTCAACCATCATTTAGTATATTTGATTGATGGTCTGTTGAAAAAATCTTAACACACATTTGGTTTCCTACCGTCCTTGACTGACGAATATGTCCATCTCTACGAGTCCTCAGATTTGCAGTGCATGGCTTTTTTAGATAAGAACATGTCTTGTCACCTAGCACATCAATAATACATTTATCCCTTGGATTTATCCTTCATTAAAGGATTTTTCTCAAGAAATTTATTGATCATTTAACTCATTCTTACCTTTTTCATATTATTATCACATTTTATCTAGCACACCTGCAACCAATTCTTTTTTCATCTAAGAAACTTTCTCAGGCAATTGATTGATCCTTCAACTCATCCTTACCTATTGTCGGACATGAGTTTATCTTTATTAATAAAATAATAATCATATTATTGATGGAAATTATACAATTATAATACCGCATAAAAACCGTATGTATCAAATAACATAATTTACATGGGTTGAAACTAATTCAAATCATAGTCTTTAGAAGGAACTAAAAGGAATCTTTGTTTACTAATCTTCAAACCCTAGAGATTCTTCTCCACTTTCCTATGTCCTCACAATCAATAAACCAAAAGCTTATATGGTGATTGAGGATTTCTCTACAATAAAGGTCCCTTAAAACAAATTTTTATGCCTCACACTTAGAGATAACATAGGATAAAAAGGTGTCTTGTACGATAGCATACAAATCATATAATACTAGATATTGTTATATGTATGTGTGTGGTTTCTCATGCACATGTGGCTTTTTCAAGCAACTATAACAAGATCATATGTCTTGTTTTTATACCAAAACCGAGAATGCGAAGAGTCAGTCATTTAATAAACACATTAACTCCATTTAATCTTTGAATTAGTTTTCATTTAAATACATGTATTAACTTTATTTAATTATGATTTAATATTCCAGAATTTCAATCGACTATTCATTTCTGCATAGCAGAATCATGTGCTAATCATTTTCAACTTGACCCATACCACAACCCCTAATGACATCATAGTAGATGATTAAAATTTGCTTCAATCACATAACTTAGAGCATTCATCTCATTTATCTTAGCTTTGTTTTGTACATAATTTGATTCATTATGATCTTCTCACATAGAAGAATGAAAACTCACTAATAAACAATGATTTAACAAATATAAATAATTATTAATATACAAGATAAGTGAAGAACCATATTTATCACTTAAATATCCAACAATCCCTCATATGAATGGAGATCGATTGAAACACCAAAACCCATTAAAACATCGACATTGAATCTTGCATAGGAGACATAGTTATTAACCTTAAACCTTCCCTTATAAATACACTTAGATTTCATACCATTAGTAGACTTGATGTCCTTGAAGTGATGGTTGTAAACAGAGACTGCAATGTATGTTTACACAAGATTCTCCCTAGCCGGGTCGTCCCCTCATTATCGTGTCCAATAAAGATTATGAAACACTAGCCTTATTCTGTGAAAGCTCTAGCAATTAGGCATCCCATAATTTCATTTGAAGCGACTCCACTTCTCTTTCACATGGGTGAATTATCTCGAATCATTAAAAACATTATGGTTTCCATAATTTACACAAATCATTAACCACATATCATGTTTATCCTCATATAGATGTCACTAATGGTTAAGGAATGGATTAGCAAGTATTTAAACTCCCTTCATATTTTAGGGATATATAGATTACCATATATTAGCTTATATGATCGTTACCCCCCCCCCCTACAGTGACCATCCTTAGATATGTGATTCGGTTGTCCTATTGAACCTAGATTTTGGGATCTCTAGTCAACAAGGATAGGTTTTCTTCATATACATTTATCCATAGTCTTTAGTCTAATTCTATAACTTAATCTCTTATCAACCCTCAAGTTATTGGATCCAAGCTATTATATTTGACTCTTCATATTACCATAGCTAACTTATAATTGAGATTAGTTATTATCAGGTATTCTTAACTGTCAAGTTAATCTTGCACATTATTAACATCAATACAATAACCTCAGGCCTGTAGGTATAAATTATGTCTTGAAAGATACAACTGCATTTCAAATGAATACCACTACTTTGTTATGCCTTTTGTCACTAGATACTAGATCTTACTAAACTTACATATAAAGATAATCACTAGAATATCTTCTTATGTCCTTCATCTAGTCCATTTGGTCATATATTTGTACTATCAATTTGATTATAAAAATCTTTATTTACCAAATATTATAGTATATCAAGTGTAAGTCACCCCATATTTAAATGTTACACTTTAGTGTATTTTTCCACATTTTAGTGTATAGTGCACACTTCATGCATCATCCAACTTCCTTATGGGGCAAGGAAAGGTTGTTCCTTTATACACAAATTAAGAGATTATCATAATTACCATTTCTATATACCTATAAAGGTTGTTTTAAATGGCTTTCCCCACATATATTGTATTTTAATGAAGTTTACTGGACATTGCATATGACAATAACTTAATACTCATGATTTCAATAAGATCATACATTTGTATCATTAAGTTCATAAATACTTACTTATAAAGCAACACATGCCTTGATGCAAGTTTCCACTACTTTCTCGTGTTGAAACTAAATTTGTCATAAGGCATTTTGCAAACCATCATAAAATTAAAAGGATTCTAAATCATCATCTAGGACTCCCTAGACAATGGATGTCTTCTTAAGATCCTCACATGTAAGGCCCCGTTCCCGGACACCTCATAGTTGGTCATTCATCGCATCATAGATACATACTAATAACATTTCATAGGATAAACAGCGGAATTACGTTAGCAAAAGCCATTCTCTATTATTAGTATATACTGTTGTTAAGCAATACAACAGGGTTTAAACTACAAAAGATTGTTTAATTGCATTACAAAACAATAGTATCTTAACATAAGAATGGAAGTCAGTCTTTTCCCGCCGAGTAGCTTCACCATCGTGCCATCCTCAGCAATAATTACCTGCCAACTGAAAATGTATAAAAGTCAGCATTGCTGAGTGAGTTCTAGTTTTGAAAGTCTTAAAATACATTGTATAATGTGTATATATGAAAATATTCTTTTTATAAAAATACTTCTCTTACTCTTGTACGTGAGCACGCATCAACTATACGACAAGGTAATGCTTTCTTTCTTTCTTTACTGTATACCTTTATTCACTTCATACTCTTTAACTTTATCTTTCACTGTCTATGTGGACCAATGAGCAATACCCTAAACTATGTGCGCGAAAAACTGGTGCTGGGCCTATGGTCTATTAATAGACTATGATCACTGTACACGATGCTGACCCAGTCACCTAGGGTATGCTACAAAGGTCCGTCAATCTCAATTGATTGACCCTGTGCGCATCCTTTGAGGTAGCTAACCCGCATCACAGTTGAGCTAATGACAACATGGTCGTGCACCTCCTATATGCTTGCAAGACTTTCATTATTTTAATTAGATTCCACTTCTCTTTATCATTATTCTTTCACTTTTTAATGATAATACTTGCTTTTATCATAAACACACCACATAAGTCACACAATAATAATTACTATGATCATAAGAACAACTTATAGTAATGCAATATAATAACAATTAGAAACCCTAAGTCAACCTTGGGTCAAACCTTAATGATTCTGTTTTTCTCAAAATTTCAGAAAATAGTCTAAGTGTTCAAGGCGCATGAGCACTATGCAGACGCATGAGGCCTGTTTAGGTGCATGGGCACTATTTGGGCGTTTCAACACTTAGGCGTCTAGACCATCTCAGATGCATGGGAACTATTTAGGCGTCTGGGTTGTACTTAGGCGTCTGGGACTAAGTGTTAGACGCATGGGCTACTGTTCAGGCGTATGGGCTTTCATTTAGAATTTCTAAGGCATATTCTAGACGGTTGGGGCACTGTTTGGGCGGTTGGGCAACCTGTTTAGCATATTTCTAACATATTATCAGTCCCAATCATTCTTCTTACATGTTCTAAGCTTAATAACACCATTATAAGTATAACTAACACATAACAACCATAAAAACAATATCATACACACGTAGATACATACGGGTATTCAAACAAACTTTGTAAAAATGGTTTTACATACATTTTCAGCCCCAAAGAATTAAAACAAGTAAAATATAGGGTCTAGAAACTCACCTTGTGTTAACAACACACGAACTCCTCTAAACCTGCTGGTACATGATTCCAAATACCTAGAACAAGCCAAATAGACACCAAAACATGTATAACACTTATACATCGGTTCTAAAGTCAAAATCTCAATAAAACAGAGTCAAAAACACAGAAACACTTACCAAAAACCTGAAATCTTCTTCTTCTTGTAACCGAGAGAAAAACCATGCTTTCTTTCTTCTTCTTTCGTCGACCAAAAAGCAGATGTGTAAAAGGTGATATGGGCGGCCATTCCCCATATATATAAAATATTTGACTTTTTGTACTATTTTACACTTTACCCCCTCTACTTTAGCTTCTTTTCCCTTTTATGAAATACACTTTTATTTCTCTTTTATTTGGGCAAAGTTTCGGGTGTTACAAGTCTACCCCCCTTAAAGAGGTTTCGTCCCCCAAACCTGTCACTCTTCGAATAGTTGTGGGTAATGTTGCCTCATTTCCTTTTCAGTCTCCCATGTAGACTCGAAACCCTTCCGGTGCTTCCACCGCACTCGTACAAGTGGAACCACTTTATTCCTTAGCCTCTTATCTTTACGATCAATGATTGCCACTAGTTGTTCTACGTAGTTGAGCCGTTCATCCACCTCGATATCCTCCAGTGCTACAACCATGTGTTCATAAGCTAAGCACTTCCACAGATGAGATACATGGAATGTAGGATGAATTCCATTTAACTCACCTGGTAATTCAAGTCGATAGGCTACCTCTCCTACCCGTGCAACGATCCGGAAAGGTCCTATATATCTCGGGCTTAGCTTACCCCGCTTCCTGAATCGGATGATCCCCTTCCAAGGTGAGACCTTCAACATAACTCGATCGCCAACCTTGAATTCTATCGGTCTTCGCCTCTTGTCAGCATACGACTTTTGTCTATCTTTCGCTGCCTTCATGAAGGCTTTAATCTTTTCCAACTTCTCAGTCGTAGCCTCGATTACCTCAACACCTCCTAACTCCTTCTGCCTAATGTCTCCCCAACATACAGGCGTCCTACACCTTCTACCGTATAGCATCTCATATGATGGCATGTCAATGCTGGCATGGTAACTATTGTTATACTAGAATTCTACTAACGGTAAGTGGTCATCCTAGCATCCTCCAAAATCGATCACACATGCCCGAAGCATGTCCTAGAGCGTCTGAATCGTCCTTTCAAACTGATCGTCCGTCTGAGGATGATAAGCCGTGCTAATGTGTAGCCTTGTCCCCATCGCGTCATGAAATCTTTTCCAAAACTTCGACGTGAATCGGGTGTCACGATCCGACACAATTGACACCAGTACACCATGACGAGCTACAATCATTTTAATGAACAGATCCGCCAGTCTTTCAGATGAGCACGTCTCACGGATCGGTAGGAAGTGAGCACTCTTGGTGAAACGATCAACAATCACCCAGATGGCATCATACCCCCTCGCCGTGCGGGGTAACTTCATAATGAAGTCCATGGTGATATGCTCCCACTTTCACTCGGGTATATCCAAAGGTTGGATCTTCCCATAAGGTTTTTGATGTTCTGCCTTTACTTGCAAGCAAGTAAGGCACTCACATACTCCACCACGTCACGTTTCATACCCAGCCACCAGCAGTCCTTCTTCATGTCCTGATACATCTTGGTGGCACCAGGATGAATTGAGTATCGAGTCTTGTGATGTTAATACATGATTCGCCCTCGTAGATCTCCATAAAGAGGGATCCACATTCGCCCAAAGCGGGTTTTAATCCCGTGGGTGTTTTCTCCCAGTTCCACGCCTAGACCTCTTATTCGTTCAGAGTTGAGGCAATATTCTTTCAACGCCTCATTCTAGAATTCTTTCACTTGGGTCATCACGTCCGAAGTCATCACTAACTGATACGCCTTCACCCGAATCGGCTCGGGTCTCTCTTTTCGGCTAAGGTCATTGAAAACGTGTTGGCCTTGCCCGGATGGTAGTGGATCTCATAATTATAATCTTTGATGAGCTCTAACCATCTCCTTTGTCTCATGTTGAGATCCTTTGCTCGAAGAAGTACTTCAAGCTCTTATGGTCGGTAAAGATGGTGCACTTCATCACGTATAGGTAGTGCCTCCAAATCTTCAAAGCAAAAACCACAGTTACTAACTCCAAATCGTGTGTAGGGTAGTTGACTTCGTGGGTCTTCAACTATCGGGATGCGTAGGCTATCACCCTTCCACATTGCATCAACACGCAACCTAACCAAGAATAAGAGGCATTCGAATACACCACTAAGTCTTCACTTCCTTTGGGTAATGTCAAGATAGGAGCTTGTGTTAATCTCGTCTTCAACTCCTCAAAAGCACACTCCTGTTCTTGACCCCACACAAACTTCACATCCTTACGAGTCAATTTGGTCAAAGGTGAGGCTATCTTAGAGAAGTCTTGGATGAACCTTCTATAGTAGCCCACCAAACCCAAGAAACTACAGATCTCAGATGGCGTCTTTGGAGACTTCCAATTCATCACAGCCTCAACCTTTACCGGGTCCACCATGATTCCTTCAGCATTAACGACATGACCCAAAAATTAAACCTCACGTAACCAAAAAGCACACTTGGAGAATTAAGCATACAACTTCTCTCTCCTAAGTGTCTCCAATACTTCGCGTATGTGACCGACATGTTCTTCCTCGCTCCTAGAATAAATCAGGATATCATTAATAAACACAATCACTGATTTATCTAACATCGGCCGACACACTCAGTTCATCAAGTCCATAAAGGCAGCTGGCGCGTTAGTTAATCTAAAAGACATAACGAGAAGCTCGTAGTGTCCATAACGAGTCTGAAAAGCTATCTTAGGGATGTCTTTCTCCTTCACCTTTAATTGATGGTAGCCAGATCGAAGGTCTATCCTCGAGAACCAACTGGCACCTTGGAGCTGATCAAACAAGTCATCAATCCTCTGTAATGGATACCGATTCTTAACCGTCAACTTGTTGAGTTCTCGGTAGTCAATGCACATCCGCATACTACCATCCTTTTTCTTCATGAACAAGACCGGAGCACCCCACGGAGAAATACTCGGTCGAATGAATCCCATATCCATTAACTCTTACAATTGTTCCATGAGTTCCTTCATCTCAGTCGGAGCTAATCGGTATGGTGCTTTGGCAACGGGTTGAGCACCAGGTATCAAATCGATTTGAAACTCAATCTCGTGATCCGGTGGCACGCCGGGTAGATCTTCTGGAAACACATCAGGAAAGTCACACACCACCAATACATCGGAGAGTTATGGTGTTGACGTGTCCACATCCTTCACATAGGCCAAATAGGTGCTACATCCACGTCGCATGCATTTCCCCGCCACCGCCATCAAAATCACCTTCGGGATCGTAGTAACATGATCTCCATAAATTGTCACCAAACTTCCATCGGGCGTAACTAGTCGAAACATCTTCTTATGATAGACGATGTTTGCTTCATAGGTTGCTAACCAGTCCATTCCTAGTACAACATCAATTCCACCTAGGGGCATCACATGTAACTTAGCAGCAAACCTATGACCTTCTAGTTCTATGGCACAATCCTCTATCACGTCAGTAATTCTAGTGGACTTACTAATAGCAGTTTCTACATTGAATGGTTCACTAATACTCCTACTACTAGCAAACAACTTAGCATAAAAAGTAGTAGAAATAAAACTCCTACTAGCACCAGAATCAAATAATACAGAGGCACAAGTTTGATTTACTAGAAACATACCTGACACGACATCAGGATCCACTCTGGCCTCCTCCCGGGTCATGGTGTAAGCTCTAGCACTTGCCCTCTATCCTCCTTCCTCCGGCTTCTTCTTCGCCCCAGAGCTCTCCGCCCTTGGCTTCTTGCAGTCCTTGCTCGCATGGCCCTCCTCGCCATAGTTATAGCACTTCAGCACCCTACAGTCCCTAGCGATGTGGCTAGGCTTGCCACACCTGAAGCATACATTCAATCCTAACCTACACGTGCTAGTATGCTCCCTTCCACATTTGCCACACTTCTTCAGTCTCGGGCTTGACGACACCCTACGATCATCCACCTTCATCTTCTTGTTGTTTGGAGTGAAACTACCACGTCCAAACCTCTTCCCTTTCCAGTTCTTATCACCACAACTCGTTTTCCTCACCTCTACCACCGCCTCTCCCGTTCATCGTACAACCTGCCCGCCAAGTCCACCACCGATCGAAAGGTACCCGGCTAAGCAGCGATCAAATGCCTGCGAATATCAGCCGGCAGTCCCTGGATGTACCTCTTGATCTTCCTTGACACTGGTGTCACCTGATCCGACACCAGCCTCGCCATTTCATTAAATTTGGTGGTGTACTACTGGTGGGTCATGGTTCCCGCCTCAAGTTGCAGGAATTCCCTCTCGATCCTGTCAAGTTTTCGGTGAGGACAGAATTCCTTGATCACTAACTGCTTCAACTCCTTCCATCGCATCTTCTCGATAACTCTAGCACCCTCAGCTTGGACGATGTTGTCCCACCAACACAACGCTGAGTCGACAAAAGAGTGAGTCACGAACTTTACCTTCTGGTCTTCGCGACACTCATTGATTTCCAGCACCGCTTCCATTTCCCTCACCCAGCGATGAGCGGCAGCAGCATTACCATTGCCATCGAAGGTCGGGGGTCTGCACCTCTGGAATGCCCCATAACTGCACCTCTTGGTCGTCACCCCCGCTAAATCATCCTTCTCTTCATAGGATAACACGGTCTCAGGCTCTAGTCGTTCCTCCTCCCCCTTGATCTCCTTTCATGTTGACCCTTTCCTATTCTCCTTCTTCTCTCTCCTTGCTCCTCACCGCTCTGATGACTTCGGTCACCACAGACGGTAAAACTGTCTGCATGACCTGGTGTACCTCGTCAGCAATCGCCTCTCTAGCCGAGGCAATCAGGCTAGCATTCTCATTCTCCTCGCTTCGACCATAAACCTCAGGGTTCTCATGATTCATCTCAGGAGCCTTAGCACTACTCCTAGTCATACGTGGACGACCTCCGCCTCAAGAGGCCTTGGAAGATTTTCATCCAGCCATTCCCTAAACGCTATAAGATTCAAACACTAACACAATCATTCAAGACAATTGCTCAGTTTATGTTAAGTATAGTAAGTCTCTAATTACAGTGGCCAGTTGTGATTAGCCACTTACTTTACTCTTCACACCCCAAGCATTTCCTATCCCGACTACATCAGTATCTAAATCTACTAAGAACACATAAGTCAAATATGCACATAACACTGATTAACTTTAAGAAAACAAATACCTGATGGCACGTTGCTACTCGGGCTGACATCCCTCTATCTGTCCCATTTTCAGTTTAAGTTTAGGTTTTTGAAAATATTTTACCCAATTCACTTAAACGATGGCTCTGATACCAACTTGTAAGGCCCCGTTCCCGGACACCTCACAGTTGGTCATTCATCGCATCATAGATACATATTAATATACATTTCATAGGATAAACAGTGGAATTATGTTAGCAAAAGCCATTCTCAATTACTAGTATATACTATTGTTAAGCAATACAACGGGGTTTAAACTACAAAAGATTGTTTAATTGCATTACAAAACAATAGTATCTTAACATAAGAATGGATGTCAGTCTTTTCCCGCCGAGTAGCTTCCCCATCGTGCCATTCTCAGCAATAATTACCTGCCAACTGAAAATGTATAAAAGTCAGCGTTGCTGAGTGAGTTCTGGTTTTGAAAGTATTAAAATACCTTGTATAATGTGTATATATGAAAATACTCTTTTTATAAAAATACTTCTCTTACTCTTGTACGTGAGCGTGCATCAACTATGCGACAAGGTAATGCTTTCTTTCTTTCTTTATTGTATACCTTTATTCACTTCATACTCTTTAACTTTATCTTTCACTGTCTATGCGGACCGATGAGCAATACCCAAACTATGTGCACGAAAAACTGGTGCTGGGCCTAGGGTCTATCAATAGACTATGATCACTGTACACGAAGCTGACCCAGTCACCTAGGGTATGCTATAAAGGTCTGTCAATCTTAATTGATTGACCCTGCGTGCATCCTTTGGGGTAGCTAACCCGCATCATAGTTGAGCTAATGACAACATGGTCGTGCACCTCCTATATGCTTGCAAAACTTTCATTATTTTAATTAGGTTCCACTTCTCTTTATCATTATTCTTTCACTTTGTTAATGGTAATACTTGCTTTTATGGTCATAAACACACCACAAAAGTCACATAATAATAATTACTATGATCATAAGACCAACTTATAGTAATGCAATATATAACAATTAGAAACCCTAAGTAAACCTAAGGTCAAACCTTAATGATTCTGTTTTTCCAAAAATTTCAGAAAATAGTTTAAGTGTTCTAGGCGCATGAGCACTATGCAGGCGCATGAGGCCTGTTTAGGCGCATGGGCACTATTTGAGTGTTTCAACACTTAGGCGTCTGGACCATCTCAGACGCATGGGAACTATTTAGACGTCTGGGTTGTACTTAAACGTCTAGGACTAAGTGTTAGATGCATTGGCTACTATTTAGGCGCATGGGCATTCATTTAGAATTTCTAAGGCATATTTTAGACGGTTGGGGCACTGTTTGGGCGGTTGGGCAACCTGTTTAGCATATTTCTAACATATTATCAGTCCAATCATTCTTCTTACATTTTCTAAGCTTAATAACACCATTCTAAGTATAACTAACATATAACAACCATAAAAACATTATCATACACTTATAGATACATACGCGTATTCATACAAACTTTGTATAAATGGTTTTACATACATTTTCAGTCCCAAAGAATTAAAACGAGTAAAATGCGGGGTCTAGTAACTCACCTTGTGTTAACAACACACGAACTCCTCTAAACCTGCTGGTACACGAATCCAAACACCTAGAATAAGCCAAATAGACACCAAAACATGTATAACACTTATACATTTGTTCTAAAGTCGAAATCTCAACAAAACCGAGTCAAAAACACAAGAAACACTTACCAAAAACCCGAAATCTTCTTCTTCTTCTTCTTCTTGTAACCGAGAGAAAAACCCTGCTTTCTTTCTTCTTCTTTTGTAAAGGTGATATGGGCGACCATTCCCCATATATATAAAATATTTGACTTTTTGTACTATTTTACACTTTACCCCCTCTACTTTAGCTTCTTTTCCCTTTTATGAAATACACTTTTTTTCTCTTTTATTTGGGCAAAGTTTCGGGTGTTACATCACATGTCATAAAATTTTCTTAGAATGAATGAAAAACAATTTTCAAATTGTCTAAACACAAGCCTATCTTGTGTTATGTATATTTAAAAGTTTATTGTTAATTAGTCTTCACAAAACACCTTAATTAACATATATTGATCTACCATGCTTTAGACTCAAATATATATACACGGTTATGGTTATCTCGGACTGGGTTCCGGAAAAAGTAGCCTACTTGAGAAAGAAGGGGTGGGCAATCTTGTCTTTCAACCCCACTATGCTATGAATAGTTATGGGGCACTATGTACTTACAAAGCTCAAAGTAAATGGGGTCGGTGCGTTACGAACGTTACGCTTCATCAGACCATTTTTAGCCTTCACTCCCTAAATAGGAATAAAGCTACTTTACAAATAGGGCTAATTACTTCGCACCTGACTATGATAGCCCTCTTGATACCTTATTGGAGCTTTGTAACCAGTGGTTGGTTTCCCGTCACCAGAGCCTTTTCCCAGTGTACGGAGCCCCAACGAGGAAGGCATTAGTGGTGTATGTTCCATAATGCTAATCCCTCTTTTTGTGCTACTCCTTCCCCTAGGGTGGGACGAAGATATAAAATGGCCAAGCGTTCTCTTGGTTTCCCAACCTATTGCTTCTAAAGACTGCCCCCACTTTAGCATATGAATTGAAGGTGCATCATTCTAATTCTTCACAGCTGTAAGGAATATCATACTATTCCCTTACCACGTTCACTCTTCAACTTAGACAATTCAACATCCCAGATCTATAGTATTTGGAAATGTCACATATATACATATATATAATATATATATAGATATATACATATATATACATATATACATATATACATATATATATATATATGAATATATACATATATATATACATATATATATACGTACATATATATACATATATATTATATATATATTTATTTATATATATATATATATATATGTACATATATATATATATATATATCTATACATATATATACATATACATATATTTACCCATTCTCAGTTTAAGTTTAAAGAAAATACCTGATGGCACGTAGCTACTCGGACTGGCATCCCTTCCCTTTATCCCATTCTCAGTTTAAGTTTAGGTTTCTTTTGAAAATATTTACCCATTTCACTTAAACTTTGGCCCAGATACCAACTTGTAAGGCCCCGTTCCCGGGCACCTTACAGTTGGTCATTTATCGCACATAAATAGTACATTTATTTAAAACATCGCAGCAGAAATTAATTAAAACCATTTCATATATTAATGACAGCTTTTGCAAAGTAATACAATACAGTTAAATGTTACAAAATATTATAATTTCATTACATCATAAAAACGTCATCGTTATACTAATGGATGCCATCCCAAAAATGCCAAGTAGCTGCCCCATGCCATCCTCAGCAACTCTTACTTGCCAACTGGAAAATACATAAAAGTCAGCGTTGCTGAGTGAGCTCTAGTTTTATAAATAACATACTTTACTTTCGATAAAACCTTTCTTTACCTTCATATGCGATCATGCATCATACGTACAGATAGAGAATATTATTATTAGCTTTCATTATCATTCACTTTCCCATCACCATCATATTCATAGCATTCTTTCATTTCATGCTTTTCATTAACATTCTCTTACTTTCATTCTCATTCTTTCATAACGTACTTTACATCATTCTTTTACTTTCTTACTTTCTTACTTTCTTTCTTTCTTTCTTTGTACATTACGTTATTCTTTTACTTTCATATGGATCGATGAACAATACCCCGAACATTGTGCACGAAGCTAATGCTAGGCCTGTGGTAATTAAACCACGAACATTATGCATGAAGCTGGCCCAGTCACCAAAGGCAAGTCATCTCTCTCATTCATTCAAACCAATTGGTATACCCAGAACATTATGCACGAAGCTAATACTGGACCTGTGGTAATTAAACCACGAACATTATGCACAAAGCTGAT
Source organism: Flaveria linearis (assembly GCA_024085815.1). Lineage (NCBI taxonomy): Eukaryota > Viridiplantae > Streptophyta > Magnoliopsida > Asterales > Asteraceae > Flaveria > Flaveria linearis. The sequence goes on from CM044006.1 coordinate 49,660,692, forward strand.
CCAGTCACCTAGGGCATACCAAAGGGCCTTGTCAATCTCAATGATTAACCTTGTGTGCATCCTTTGGGGTAGCTAACCCGTATCACAGTTGAGCTAATAACAACATGGTCGTGCATCTCCTTTTATTTGCTTGCAAGCCATTCTTTTATTCATTACGTTTTATTTTTCATCTTTGTTATCTTTCACTTCGTTACGTTATTCTTTACGTGCTTTTATTCATTTGTCATACTACATACAGCAATAACATAATATTTAACGTATTTTATAACATAAAATAAATACGTTTGCATACTATTAATAGATAACACATTATACATACCATACATCATTCATACGTACCATAACCCTAAACCATCCCATAATCATGCTTAGAATGGGTAATCATAGCCCATAAGTCAAATCAGGTCAAACCATACAAATTCTGTTTTCCTAATATTTTCAGAAATAATTCTAAGTGTTTGGGCGCATGGGCACTATTTGGGCGTTTCTGCCCTGTTTAGGCGCTTTGCTACTATGCAGGCGTCTGGTCTTACACAGTCATCAATACTTAGAAGCATGGGCCTTTTGGGCGCATGTCACTATTTAGGCGCATGTCACTATTTAGGCGCATGGGCCTGACACTTAGCCATTATAGGCAAAACTTCAGGCGTTTGGTTACTATTTAGGAACATGGGATTTAGGCGGTTAGGCACACTTAGACGGTTCTTGACCGTTGGGCGCATGGGCCACTGTTTAGGCGCATGGGTAACTTACTTACACTAAATCAACATAAATCAGTCCCAATTCATCCTATATCACAATCTAAGCTTAGTTGCACCATTCCAAGCATCATCATACGAATATATTCACATATAAATCCCAATTTACACCCTCCCACATATACATTCATACATACACATACGGTTACCAAAAACCCATTTTTATGAAAATATGTTTACATGTATTTCCAGCCCCAAATTAGTTAATAAAAACATATAAAAAGGGGTTCTAGAAACTCACCTTATCTGCTTTCGAGTTTAAACCCTTCACTTGAGCTTCTCAGACGTTTTTAACACCTAAAACACACCACCCGAACATACAATAACACACATAAGCATATAATCAAGGCATAAGCCGACCAAGAACAACTTACAACACAAATTATTACCTTAAACTTCGAATTCTTCTTCTTCCTCTCTCTAAAATCCAAATTCTCTGCTCTTTCTCTCTCTAAAACCGAAGAGGACGAAGTGTGTAGGGGATTATGAGCAGCCATATCCCTTTATGCATAAACTTTTTATTCTTTTTGTCCTTTTGACACTTTTAACCCCTCTACTTGGGTTAAATTACATTTCCTTCCTTTTATTCACATTTATTGTTTCTTTCTCGTCTTTAAAAATATCTGGGTGTTACATGTCCACCCCCCTTATATAGGTTTCATCCCTGAAACCTGTTATTCCTCAAACAGATGAGGGTAATGCTGCCTCATCTCTTCTTCAGTCTCCTACGTAGACTCGGATCCCTTCCTGTGCTTCCACTGTACACGCACAAGAGGAACCACTTTATTCCTTAACCTTTCTCTTTACGATCAATGATCGCCACTAGTTGCTCCACATAATTGAGCCGTTTATCTAATTTGATGTCTTCCAATGGTACAACCATATCCTCGTCTGCCAAACACTTCCATGGATGAGATACATGGAATGTCGGATGAATTCCACTTAACTCATCGGGTAGTTCTAACCTATAGGCCACCTCTCCTACTCGAGCAATGATTTGAAAAGGCCCTATGTATCTCGGGCTCAACTTGCCCTACTTTCTGAACCGAATGATACCCTTCCAAGGAGAGACTTTCAACATGACTCTATCTCTCACCTGAAACTCAATCGGTCTACGTCTCTTATCGGCGTACGAATTTTGTCTATCTTTAGCTGCCTTCATAAAGGCCTTGATCTTTTCTAGCTTTTCGGTCATAGCCTCAATCACTTCAATACTTCCTAACTCCTTCTAACCAATATCACCCCAACATGCGGGCGTTCTACATGTCCTCGAGTATCCAGATCGTCCTCTCAGACTGACCGTCCATCTGAGGATGACAAACCGTGCTGATGTGTAGTCTCATCCCCCATCGCATCATGGAATTTCTTCCAAAACTTAGATGTAAACCGAGTGTCACGATCAGATATAATAGACACCGGTACGCCATGACGAGCTATAATCTCCTTGATGAATAAATCACCTAATCTCCCGGAAGAATACGTCTCGTGGATCGGTAGGAAGTGAGCACTCTTCGTAAAAAGATCAACTATCACCCATATAGCATCATACCCTCTCGGGGTACGCGGTAACTTTGTAATAAAGTCCATGGTGATATGCTCTGTAAGGCTGATGCAACCCAAACACTCAAAGTCTCTTCTACATGCATTCACAAGTGTACTAAAGTGGAATGATTCAGAAGTTTCACACTGCCTTAGAAATTATTCTAAGTGTGAAATCTTCCAAAGCCAAGACCAATATCTTCCGAAGCCAAAAGATGAAGTCTTCTAAAGCTTCAATGACAAAATCTTCCAAAGCCAACTATTGAAGACAGATTTCTTCCGAAGACTTTTATATTACATGCTTTATCTGATGTACTTTTTACCTAAAGCTGAACCACTTTCCGCTGCCACTCTGTTAAGTCACCAACTTTACATGAGTTGGTGAAAAGGTCCATGCTTTTGGTAAACTGTACATTGAGGTCTTGAGTCTGTAACTTTCCACTTTATGTACTTTATCCTTTTTGTAATATATTAGGATGTGAGCTATGGCATGTCATAGTCACTAGTTAAAAGGCAACCTGCCTTTTGACTCTACATTGATTTGTGGTCTAGATCATGTATCCAGCTGGCCTTCAAAGTATGGCCGGCTGTAGGTTGTAATATAAGTATTTCCTGGTCCTTGTAACTAGAAAATTAAGTAGAACTTTGTAAACCATTTGTAAGGAACTAGAGATCAATATACATCAACCTTGAAAACCAACTGCTTGTGTGTTGTTCTAGTTTTTATCTCATTTACACTTGTGTTTCTTAGTTCTCTAAACGAGTTTACCAATTCCCCATTTGAATTGTTAAGTGTTGTTTCACACTCTCCTCTTTATGTTGTTGTGTTGTAAAGTGCATAAACCCTTCACGCGGTCCTGCAATTGGTATCAGAGCATCTCAGGCTCTTGATATATGACCTCACCATCTTAAGATCCCTCACACACACAAAAATACTTAACCCTTCAAATAGCAGCTATCTCTAAAGCTTATATGGAAACTAGAACCATGACAAAGTCCCCACTGATCACTCTTGATGACTTTGACACTTGGTGCCAAAGAATGGAAGTTTTCATCAAGTGTCAAGACTCAAGAATGTGGGAATCTGTTGTCTCTGGACCTTACATACCAAAAACTCCTTCAGCTGCTGCTGGAGGTGGTATGATCCCCAAGGGCGTGGCTGACTACTCAGAAGAAGATAGAAAAAGAGTAGAAATTGATCAAAAAGCCATGACAGCCCTTCAGCCTGCTCTTCCAAACTCTTTATATAGAGGTTTTAAGAAATGAAAAATAGCTAAGCAGCTGTGGGATGTATTGAAACTAATGTATGAGGGTTCTACTGAACACAAGGAGAACAAGAAGGATCTCCTAAAGCAGCAGTTTGAAAATTTCACCTTCAAAACATGTGAGACCATGACTTAACAATTCTTCAGGTATGTTGAGATTGTGGATACCCTAGTGGATGTTGGAGTAACTCTTGAGAACAGGGACATTGTAAGGAAGTTTATGTCCTCTCTTCCTAGGCAATGGACATATTATTGTGTTATAATCAAGAGAACTGAGAACCTTAAGACTCTCACTCTGACAGAGTTGTGTGGTATTCTTAGAGGATATTAGATGGAGATGAACATGCAAGGTTCATAGGTAACTCCAGCAATCAAATAGGTTCAGCCCTTCATATGACTGAAAGGGATAGCATAGAACCCCAACATCATCTCATATGCTACCCTGACATCTCACAAAAGGGTCCTTTCATCACCTTCCCGGAGCCACCAAGTGAGAACTATACTCAAGGAAGCCCATTCCAAGAGACAAGTTCTTCTCAATCCTTTGTGTCTTCTGAAGAAAGTTGTGGCAGCTTCCTATTCACCCTTGAAGACCTGGACTGTATCCATCCAGATGACCTGGAGTACATGGAGATAGTCCAGCAAATGGCACTTCTCACTCATAGAGCCAAGAGGTCTATAAGAGGACAGGAAGGAAGTATTCCAACAATACAGCCAGTGGAAAGTTTGCACTGGATAAAAGCAAAGTTAAGTGTTACAACTGTAACTTGATGGGTCACTTTGATAGAGAGTGCAAGGCACCAAGAACAAATGGTGGACAGGCATAATCCAGACCAAACTACACTAATAAAGCTACCCAAAATGAGAAGCTAAAGCAGCAAGCTGCGGTTGCTGTTAAAGAAGGAGGCTTTGACTGGAGCTTTCAGGTGGAAGATGCATCTCCAAACCAAGCACTGATGGCTAACCATGATGAAACCATGGTATTGGAATATCTTTGTACTCCTGAATGTATTGCTAAAGTCAACAGATACAGGTCCTATAACTTAGAAATAAGATCTGATCTTGAGTCCTTGAACATCTTGAAATCTGATTTTAGAAAGACTGAAAATGATTATGTTAAAGATAGAAGACTTAGAGAAAACCATTTCAATTTTAAAACATGATCATACAAATTACAGGACTCAGATCAAGCATCTCATAACTAAGTTAACTGAATGCCAGGCTGAGCTTGTGATCAGCAAAGCCAGGGCGGAAAAATATGTTCTTGAGGAAGAGACCTTCAAGAACATCATATCCTCATCCTTGCATACAAATGTTTGTTATCAAAATAAGCAGGGACTGGGATCTAGTGAGATAGCTCCTCAACACACAATCTTGTCTGTAAGATCACCTAGGTGTGGAACTTGTGAAGATGAGCTTCCTCACATAGACCCTTGAGTGAAGAGGATGAAGAAGTGGTAGTGAAGAACTCCTCTAAGAAGAGTGAAGAAGAGGATTCTAAGAAGGGTCACTATCCTTCTGAGGAGAGCAGGAAGCCTGGGATGACCAAGTCTATGAGGAAGAACTTAATCAGAAAGAGCAAGAGAAAGGCTAGGAGGGCTCAAGAGATCAAGGCCACTTTCAACTCTAAGCAGAAACAAGTCTTTATTTCTACAGGGTTTGACATGGTTAAGACTGAAGACATAAACCTCAACTCTTCTAGAAAGAGTTCTGGTTCATGTTCAAATCATCTCAGCATCAAGAAGAAGACTGATCCGTTGTGTACCACTGCTACACAGCCTGAACCATCCAACTCCAAGAACAGTCCTCAACCCAAAGGGACTGTCTTAGCATCTGCAAAGATGAAGGTGGAGAAGGGAAATGATCAAAGTCAGCCTTGTTCTCAGAAGAAAACTCTTAGGAAGAAAAAGATGAAATATGTCATGTGTGAAAGTACCTCTCATCTTGCTAAGGATTGTCATACAATCCAAGAGGTACTCTTCATGTGACCAAGAAAGAGACTTCCAAGAGATCTAAGAAGAATTCAGCTTCGGAAGGAAAATTTGTTTCTTTTGGAAGCTCTAAAGGAAAGAAGAAGGCAAGTGGAAAATTGCCTTCGGAAGAAAATTTGGTCTCTGAAGAAAGGAATACTTCCGAAGCACTGAAGTCTGTTGCAGTGCTGGCAGGATCTTCCGAAAGTTCAGTCATCAAAACTTCCAAAGTCTCAAAAGCTTCCGAAGTGTTGAAGGTCAGGTCCAAACTTTCAAAGGTGGTATGGAAGTCAAGGAAAGACCAAGTGACTGAAAGTTCTCCATCAACCATAGCAAGAGATCCTCAGCGCACAACTATAGGATCTATTACTGTTTCATTACCTTCTACTTCCTTTGATGAGCCCAAGACCAATAAGGCTTGGGTATCCAAATGTAACTAATCATTCTCTGTGTGCAGGAACAGCTCAATACAAACAAAAATGTCTGGATCATTGATAGTAGTTGTTCCAGCCACATGACAGGCAATAGGTCACTACTCCAGAACTTTGAAAGGATTGATGGAGGACCAGTTGCTTTTGGAGGAGATGAAGGAGGTTACATTTTTGGAAAGGGCAAAGTCACAAATGGTAAGCTCAGCATTAAGAAAGTAAACTTTGTCAAGGAGCTTAGGTACAATCTTTTGAGTGTATCCCAATTTTGTGATCAGAGTCATAACATACTCTTTACTGAGCATGAGTGCATTGTTCTCAAGCCCGGGGTGATTATTCCTCATGAGCATATCCTGCTCAGAGCCCCCAGGAGATGGAACATGTATAAGATAGACTTGCAAGAAACATCTCCCTAGGAGAAGTTTCATGCCTTTTATCTAAAGCCAATAGTGATGAGTCTTTTTTTGGCATAAAAGAATGTGCTATGTAAACTTTAAGAACATGAATAAGGTAATTAAGAATGATTTGGTAACTGGAATGCCAAAGAAAGAGTTTACAAGTGATGACCATTGTGTTGCATGCCTGAAAGGGAAGCAACATAAGGTATCTCACAAGCCTAAGGAAAGAAACTCCATCACTACACCCTACACTTATCACATATGGACCTTTTTGGCCCCACCAGTGTAATGAGTCTAGGAAGGACCTCTTACTGTCTGGTGATCACAAATGATTTTACAAGATTCACTTGGGTCTTCTTTCTTAGAACTAAGGATGAGACCCTTAAAATTCTGAAGAATTTCATCTTAAGGATTGAGAATCAATGTGATCACAAGGTTAAAACCATAAGATGTGATCAAGGAACTGAATTTAAGAACCAAATCCTTGACACTTTTCGTGATAAAAATGGTATTACAAGACAATACAGTGCTCCCAGGACTCCTCAGCAAAATAGTGTTGCTGAGAGGAGAAACAGGACACTGATTAAGGCAGCAAGAACTATGTTGCCTGACTCTAAACTGCCCATCATCTTCTGGGCAGAGGCAGTCAACACTGCCTGCTATGTGCAGAACAGAGTTTTAGTGGTTAAGACTCATGGTAAGACTCCTTATGAACTTTAGCACAAAAGAAAACCTTTCATTGGTTTTCTCAGGTCATTTGGATGTCCATGCAGCATCTTGAATACCAAAGATCAAATTGCCAAGTTTGCTAAGAAATCAAATGATTGACACTTTATTGGATACTCTTCTCAAGCTAAAGCTTATAGAGTATACAATCTCATAACTAGAGTAGTTGAAGAGTCAGCCCAGTGTGAAAGGTACTGGTCCGGATTGGCTATTTGATCTTGATTTAGTTACTAACTGTTTTAACAAATCTTATGAATGTTTCAGGGTCTATAGACATTTTACCTCCAGGTGATCCTGATCCAAGATTTGAGCTAAGAAGACCTTCAAGTTACACATCTTCAACTCCAGTTGTAACTACTTCAGCAAATGAAGTTTCTATCAGCAAAACAATGACAAATTCAGCTGATACATCTGAGATGCCTTCAAGTTCCAACTCAGAGGCTCAACAGACAAATAAAGAAATTTCAAATGCAGAAGAAGATGATGGTGGTGGTGACAGTGATCAAGAATTTCTTGATGCTGATAACCACTCCATAGATGAACATATCAATGATGTCACATACTCATTGGGTCAAGTTTCTCTTGATAAGTATGTTGAAGTGGTGGAAGAAGCATCTACGCCAGATCTAAATTTCTCTAATTTAGATCTCTCTCAGCAACTTGCCATGATCCCTCAGCTAAGGATCCACAAGTCTCATCCTACCACAAACATCATTGGAGATGTTGACACTGGGGTAAGAACAAGAGGACAAACCCATGAAGCAAATGTTTTTCTTCACTCTTATTTCATATCCCAGATAGAGCCCAAGAAAGTTGATGAGGCTCTGAAAGATGGAAGTTGGATTGAAGCCATGCAAGAGGAGCTACTTCAATTCAAGAGACAGAAGGTTTGGAACCTATGTCCTCTTCCTCATAGGAAGACTACTATAGGAACCAAATGGGTATTTAGGAATAAGAAATAAGATAGAGGTATTGTCATCAAAAACAAAGCTAGACTAGTTGTTCAAGGATACACACAAGAAGAAGGAATTGACTACACTGATGTATTTGCTCCTGTAGCAAGACTTGAAGCTGTTAGGATATTATTGGCCTTTGCTATATCCAAGAACTTTAAGGTCTATCAACTTGATGTCAAGTGTGCTTTTCTGTATGGGTGATTGATGAAGAGGTGTATGTCAAAAAACCACCTGGTTTTGCAGATCCTGATCATCCTAATTATGTCTGGAAGCTTGATAAGGCTCTCTATGGGCTACATCAAGCACCAAGAAAGTGGTATGAGACTCTATCTCAGTATCTCTACAAGCATGGATACAGAAGGGGTATTATAGATGGAACTCTCTTCATCAAAGGACAGGGAAATGACTTACTGCTAGTTCAACTGTATGTAGATGACATCATCTTTGGTTTAACTAATCCAAGGCTCTGTAAAGACTTTGAGAAGCTGATGAAGGATAGATTTGAAATGAGTGCCATGGGAGAACTCAATTTCTTTCTGGGAATTCAAGTGAAGCAAGTTGAAGATGGAATCTTCATAAGTCAGTCAAAGTATGTTCAGGACATACTCAAAAGGTTCAACATAACTGACTATAAGATTGCCAAGACACCCATAGCAAGAAACCACTCCCTTGGGCCTGATCTTGAGGGGGAGTGTGTGGATGAACCCTTTATAGGGCTATAATTGGGTATCTTATGTATCTTACAGCTAGCAGGCCTGATATCATGTTTGCCACATGTATTTGTGCAAGATATCAACCCAACCCCAAGATGTCTCATCTCATCACTGTCAAGAGAATTCTAAGATACCTCAAAGGTGCCTCAACACTTGGTCTTTGGTATCGCAAGAATTCTGACTTCAATCTGTATGCATATACAGATAGTGATTATGGTGGTTACAATATGACTGCAAAGTCTACATCTGGGGGATGTCAGTTCCTTGGTGGAAGGGTTGTCTCATGGCAATGCAAGAAACAATCCTCTGTCTCTGCATCAACTGCTGAAGCTAAATACATTGCTGCTGCAAGCTGCTATGCTTAAGTGCTTTGGATTCAGAATCAGATGCTTGACTATAGTTTTAACTTCAAGGAGACTCCCATTCACATAGATAACAACAGTGCTATCTCTATCACAGAGAATCCTGTGCAGCACTCAAGGATAAAACACATAAACATCATGTATCATTTAATTAGAGATAACTTTGAAAAATGATTAGTTAAACTAGTTAAAGTTAACATAAATGAACAATATGCTGATCTATTCATAAAAGCCTTTGATGAATAGAGATTTAAGTATCTTATATCATCTATTGGGATGATTAACTTTGAGTAGCTTTTTCTTAAAACTAATTCATTTATTTCTTAAATCTGTGTGTCCTAAGTTGTCTAGTCTATCATCTTCATAAGCTCATGTTTTCTATGGATAAAAACCTTTGAAGAGTTTTTCTTAGATTTTTTGACAAATCCTGATCCTTCGGAAGATATGATTTTATCTTCGGAAGAAAAGTATACCTTCAAGACAAATAACTATCTAAGTAACATTTGCCTTCGGAAGAAATTTCTAAATGTCTTCCGAAGCTTGAAACTATCTTAGGCACTTACATGTTTTTAAAGGCCATTTTTCTTCCGAATGAAATTAACTCTCGGAAGAAGTTTAAAATTCTCTTCCTAAGCAAATTTGTCAAAACTCTTTGAGAAATTCTTCCAAAGTCATTTTGGCTTCGGAAGCTTTTTCATTAAAGCTTCCGAAGACAATTTACCTTCGGAAGTTTTTCGATTTCCAAGAAAACCACTTTTTGAGCAAAAAGCAAAACACTTTTTCAGAGGTAGGACCGCCTTCCGGATTTCAAAGTTTATCCTCTTTCATTAACTTTGTCTCAAATCCTTTTTCTCATATTAACCAAACGGTTCCCCCTCTTTCTATCAACTTCATCTTTCCTCTAAACCTAAAATCCAGATTTCTCTCTGAAACCTCCTTCGTTCAGCCTTTCTTCACCTTTAAGCTTTCTTAAAAATGGCCAACCTTGACAGACGAAATAACCCAGATTTTTCTATACAGTTACACAGGCAACACAATCAGGTTACACAGTTAAACTCTGAGAAAGATCCACATTTCTCAGAGGTATGCCAATTCTTGGCTTTGTCTAACTACTTCACCTCCTTACCATTGATCCTCCTCTTTATGAGGATCATTTGCTTAAATTTGACGACCTGCCAAGAGGTCATTATGGATGGGGAGAAGGCACTATCTGCCACAGTGCAGGGGAGTACAGTCTTCATCACTCCGGCCATTATCAACACTCATCTTCAGCTGGATGATGAAGAAGGTGAGGTGTTCTTCCCAAATGAAGCTGTAAATTATTCCTTTGAGCAGATGGGCTATGAAGGAGATTTCTCTGTAAAGACCTTCAGGAAAGGGAAGGTCTTATCTAAATGGAAGTACCTACTTCATATGGTCATCCACAGCTTGTCCAACAAGCATGGAGGGTGGGACCAGATTCCTGAAGATCTCTCTTTCATAGTGCATGGAATGGTTTAGGGGGTCAAGTTCAGGTACTCTCAATTTGTTTATACAAATCTGATAGCAAAGTTAGACTCCTTAGAGTATTACATGTTTCCTAGATATGTTCAATACATTCTCAACTGTGAACTGGGCTCACAGTTGAGGGAAACCGGTAATATTCTTAAATCGGGACAAATGAAGCCTGACATCTTTGAAATCTTGAAGAAGCCAATGGGTTATCAGGGGTAGAAACAGCTCTTGTCCTAAAAATGTTAGAGCTCATTGCTCAAGGTGACAACCTAGTAACACAAGCTAGTGTTGAACCCACACCTTGTACATCCCAACTACCAAAACAACCACAAATCACCCTCACCTACCAAAGAAAACACAAACGAACCCCTGCACAAGCTATTGAGTCTGTGTCGGCCCCCATACACTCACCTATACAGGAGAAAGTGGACACTGGAGCTCCTACTTCCCCTGAGGAGCAAACCACTCCTATTACTTCACGGATTAGTGCTGAGGTTCCTCATGCTCTACCTGATGAGTTCATAAGCCCAACAGCCTTAAGCCTTCATTCTGAGTCTCAACACTCAAGTGAACAACCTTCAGGGGACAGCTACCATCCCCAGCCTTTAGACTTAAATCAACCAATTCCCAACCTTGACTTTTATACTGATGAGGACTTAGACGCCAGTGAGTACCATGAGTCTCCCTATTATACCACTCCTCAAAGGGAGATGAGTGCTCCTGAGTCACCTAGGTCTAGCCCATATCAGTCACCTATCACTGAGGTGGATACTTCTAAACATGTTCAGGATATCCATATGGAAGAGGCTCTCACTTCAGCAAGTGATTATAACATTTAGACCTCAACCATGGCAACTCAGCCCATTGACACTTCAACTGAAGTTGTCACTGAATAGAGGAAATCCAGCAGCCAAGAACACCATGTTGGTGATAAGGAAGAGGACATTGGTCCAATTCTCTCATCCCCCAGTGATTCTTCTGATGAAGATGACGGGAATCTGAGACTAAAGGTGCAAAAATTGTCAAAAACATGCACCTATCTAGTCTCCAAGGTTAGTCACCTTGAATCTCAAGTGACTACCTTGCAACACAGGTTCAATGATTAGTAACTTGAGATATCTCATCTAAAAGAACAACTAACTGGGAGACCCTTAAGAGGAGCTCAACCAGGAACATAAGAACCTGTGGATGTAATTGACCTAACTCCTAGCTCACTTGTGCAAGAGGGTGATGCTACCAAAAAGGGGAAGGAAGTCATTACAATCACAGAACCTGGGAGTTCCTCAGGGAGTATGGACACTGAGGACTCACCATCCTCACTTGCAGTTGTGCATACTCAGGAACTTTCTCATTCACATTGATGTGGACAGTATAGACTCAGTCATTAGGAGTCTATTTGAGAAAGGCATTCCAAGGGCTATGTCATCCCCACGAACTTCAAATTACATTATTGAGTGGAGGTATGATGCTAACAGAAGAGCCCTCATTCTTCTTAGAGCTCAAGGGCAGCAAGAAGTCTTTAACTTTCATACCTTGAACTATTATGAAGCTCTTGACCTTGTCAACATGCCACTTGTCAACCAAGGACAATCTAGACAAGCTGATAGGTTGGCTCAAAGGATTCAAGACAGGATCACTGTAGAGTTTAGCTTTAGAAGAAGACTGTGGCAATCAGGCAATACCATAGGTCAACTGGATGTTAAGGTAGACCCTAAGATTAACTTCAAAGGAAAACCTTGACTGAAGGCCCAGTGGTAGAACCTGAGAGCCCTGTCTTATCACCAACTATTGCAGAGGTTCAAACCCTTGATGAGACACCTGCTAGTGAAGGTGCATCTCAACCTCTCTCTGGCCAGAGCTTAGAATCTACACCAAGCAATAAAGGCCAAAGCTCTATCCACCCTGAGTCATAAAGGTCTGTGAGTGATAAAGGGAAAAGAAAAATGACTTCTGAGGAGATTGAGGAGGAGGAGAGAGAGAGAGGAAAAGGAAGCTAAGGGGAGAAGGTTCCTCTACTAGGTCTGCAAGACTCAAGGAAAGTGCTATCAAGGCTGCCCCTAGACCAAACACTCAGGATGATGAGTTAAGGGCAGTCAGGATCAACTACTTGCAGACCAGGAACTATGATATTGATAACATCATTTCTCTCCCCTTAGATGAGTTAAATGAAGTGGCTGATGTAGCCAAAGAAAGAAAGATCACCAAAAGGAAGTTAAGGGAAGAAGCTGTAAAATCAAGAGCCATCATCTATAAAAACAAGTAAGGCACTAACTCATGTATTCCGCTATGTCACGCTTCATACCCGGCCACCAATAATTCTTCTTCGTATCATGACACATCTTGGTAGCACCAGGATGAATAGAGTATCGAATATTGTGAGCTTCATCCATGATCTTTCCACGTAAATCCTCGTAACGAGGAATCCACATCCGCCCAAAGCGGGTTCTAACCCCGTGGTTGTTTTCTCCCAGTTCCGCGACTAGACCTCTCATTCGTTCAGAGTTGAGGCGATCTTCTTTCAAAGCCCCGTCTTGAAACTCCTTAACATGCGTCATCACATCAGACATCATAATCAACTGATAAGCCTTCACCCAAATCGACTCAGGTCTCTCCTTTCGGCTAAGGGCATCTGCCACCACGTTGGCCTTGCCTGAATGATAATGGATCTTGCAATCGTAATCCTTTATGAGCTCCAACCATCGCCTCTGCCTCGTATTCAAATCATTTTACTCAAAGAAGTACTTCAAGCTCTTCTGGTCAGTGAAGATGGTGCACTTCGTCCCGTATAGGTAGTGTCGCCAAATCTTCAAGGCAAAGACCATAGCTGCCGGCTCCAAGTCATGAGTAGGATAATTAACCTCATGAACTTTCAACTGTCGGGATGCATAGGCTATAACCTTCCCTCATTGCATCAACACGCAACCCAACCCCGAGTAAGAATCATCCGAATAGACTACCAAGTCCTCGCTTCCTTCGGGTAAGGATAAAACAGGAGCTTGAGTTAACCTCATCTTTAACTCTTCAAAATCCTTCTCATGATCTTGACCTCATACAAACTTCACATCCTTACGGTTCAGCTTAGTCAACGGAGAAGCTATCTTGGAGAAGTCTTGGATGAATCTCCTATAATACCCCGCCAATCTTAAGAAACTACGGATCTCAGATGGCGTCTTTGGAGACTTCCATTGCATCACCGCCTCCACCTTTGTCGGGTCTACCATAATCCCCTCGGGATTTACCACGTGACCCAAGAACTGAACTTCACGCAACCAGAACGCGCACTTAGAGAACTTAGCATACAACTTCTCCTTTCTCAATATCTCCAACACCTCCCGTATGTGGCCGGCATGTTCTTCTTCACTTATCGAATAAATCAGGATATCATCAATAAACACAATCACTGATTTATCTAACACTGGCCGACACACTCGGTTTAACAAATCCATAAAAGCAGCTGGCATATTAGTTAAACCAAAAGACATAACGAGAAACTTATAGTGTCCATAACGCGTGCGAAAAGCTGTTTTAGAAATATCTTGCTCCTTTACCTTTAATTGATGGTAACCAGATTGAAGATCTATCCTCAAAAACCAGCTGGCACCTTGAAGTTGATCAAACAAGTCATCAATCCTCGGTAATGGATACCGATTCTTCACCGTCAACTTGTTTAACTCATGGTAGTCGATACAAATCATCATGCTACCGTCCTTCTTCTTTACAAACAAGACCGGAGCACCCCAGGGAGAGATACTCGGTCTAATGAAACCCTTATCAAGCAACTCCTGCAGTTGCTCCATTAATTCCTTCATCTCAGTCGGAGCCAACCGATACGGTGCCTCAGCTACAGGCTGAGCACCGCGTATCAAGTCAATTTGAAATTCGATTTCACGATCCTGTGGCACACCTGACAAATACTCTGGGAACACATCGAGAAAGTCACACACTACCGGTACATCAGACAATTGTAGTGTTGACATGTCTACATCCTTCATGTACGCCAAATAAGTACTACATCCACGCCTCATGCACTTTCCTGCCACCACCATAGAAATCACCTTCGGAATCATCGTAACTCGATCACCGTATATCGTCACCGGACTCCCATCAGGCGCTGTCAGTCTAATCATCTTCTTACGACACATAATGTTCACCTCGTAGTCCGCTAACCAATCCATTCCTAGGACTACATCAAACCCTCCTAAGGTCATCACAAACAGTCTCGCAGGAAACTTATGACCTTCTAGTTCTAGATCATAACCCTCGATAAAGTTAGAAATCCTCATAGAATTACCTATGGCAGTTTTTACATCAAAGGGCTCATCAACACGTCTACTACTAACAGCCAATTTAGCACAGAAAGCAGCAGAAATAAAACTCCTACTAGCACCAGAATCAAATAACACAGAAGCAAGAGTCTTATTTACTAGAAACGTACCTGACACAACATCAGGGTCCATCCTAGCCTCCTCCCTGGTCATTGTGAATGCCCTGGAGCTTGTCCTTTTGCTCCTCAGTTTCGGTCTTCTTCCCTGCTCTGGAACTCTCTGCCATCAGCTTCTTGCACTCCCTGGTCAGGTGGCCTACTTCACCATAGTTGAAGCACCTCGCTACTCTGCAATCTCTAGAGATGTGGTCGGGCTTCCCATACTTGAAACAAACATTTAGCCCTGGCCTGCACTCGCCAGCATGCTCCTTCCCACACTTACCGCACTTCTTCATCCCCGAGCCTGTGGTAATCACCCGTCGATCATCCATCCTCGCTTTCTTGTTATTGGGGTAAAGCCACCATGCCCAAACCGTTTCCTATTCCAGTTCTGGTCATCACCACCTGTCTTCTTCCCATCAACCACTATCACCTCCCTCTCATCATACAATCTTCCAACCAAATTAACTACCGACCTAAACGTACTCGGTCGGGAGGTGATCAGGTGTCTTCGAATGCCGATAAGCCCTGAATGTATCGTTTGATCTTCCGTGACAGGGGCGTCACCTGATCCGGCACCAGTCGTGCCATTTCATTAAACTTGGTGGTGTATTGTTGATGTGTCATGGTTCCCGCCTCTAGCTGCAGGAACTATCTCTCCACCTTGTCCAGCTCCCAATGAGGACAGAACTTCTTAATCACCAATTTCTTCAGCTTCTCCACCTCATTCTACCAATTGCCCTGCTACCCTCGGCTTGGACAATGTTGTCCCACCAACATAGAGCCAAGTCCACAAACGAGTGAGTGGCAAACTTCACCTTTGGTTGTAACGCCTAGATATTTTCTTTGAAGCCGACGAAAGAAGAAAAAGAAATAAAGTCCCAAGTCGGGGGACCAAACTTGCCAACGTGAGAAAGTCGGGTAAGTGGAGATATTTGAAGGGAGAGGGCAGCCCTTACCCTCTCCCCATACCTATATTTTCATCAAAGAAAATAGAGGAGATGAAGAAAGGGAGAAAAGAGAGAAAAAGGCTTGGTTCAAGTGGGTTCGGGCTTGGAGATCGTCGTGTAGCGGGTCTAAATGAAGCTCTTCTTCTTGGTGTCGTTTGGGTCAGTTCTAGGACCCCTCTTTTACTCGTTTTCAATTGATTTGGGGTTGGAACACATAGTAAACCTGTTTTTGTATGTCTGTGTGTTTGACCCATTTGGATGTGTTTGCGTGTGATGTGTTTGGAGTTTGTTTCCGGGCTTGTGTGTGCTTGAATGGTGTTGTGGTATGCATTCCTAAGGTTTAGGATGGTTGATTTGGGCTTAGAATGGGTTTGGATGAGCTTGGAGGTCGAAAATGGCAGATTGGGTTCAGGATGAACTGCATTCTGCATCAGTTAGGGCTATGCGACCGACTGGAGGCCATACGGTCGAATGGGGTGTGATTGAGGTTTAGTCGCACGATTGAGGTTCAATCGCACGATTGGAGGGCCAGTCGCATGGGGAGTCATGCGACTGAGAGCCCATTAGCATAAGTACTCATCCGCATTGAGTCCATCCGTATGAGGTCCATTCGCATAGTGTCCATCCGCATAAGGTCCACTCGCACAATGTTCATTTGCATGGATATCCATTCGCACGAGGCTTAATCGCCTGATGTTCATTCGTATGGGGTTTAGTCGCATGGGAGGCCCTACGACTGAAGGGTGCCCATACGCCCACATAGGGCTTGCGTACCCGAGGAAAAGCGTAGTTTGAGTACTGACTTTCGGGGGAAAGTGCAGATGTAAGTTTTGACGTGGAAGTTCCCGTAAGTTCATGTAAGATGACTGTTGAGGCCTTAGTGGTTATGTTGGGAATAATGATATTGCATGTTTATGTATGATGGATGTTATGTATGTATAATGGTGCCGTGTGTGGCGATGATTTGGCATGTATATGTTTATGTTTACGTTCCTGTTATGCATGATTGTGGCTTTACGTTGAATGTTTAGGAATAAATGAAAGTATTATTTAACGTAAAGTGGAAGATAATGAAAAGAGGAACGTAATGAAAGAAAGCATGCATTAGTAATGAATGAAAGCAAACGTATGAGGTTAGCGACCCTACTATCACAACAGACTCAAAACGAGATCCTTGTCATTTGACCCCGGGCTTTGTGCCAATTAGAAATGAGGCTTCGTGCCCGGAATGGTGGTTTCGGACCACGGGCTTTATGCCAACAGCCTTTGTGCCTAGAACGGTGGCTTCAGGCCACGGGCTTTGTGCCAATTAGTAAAGGAGCTTTGTGCTCGGAATGGCGGTTTCGGACCGCGATGGGGGAAAAGCCTGACAGGATCTAGAGTTAGTACGAAATAAGCGAGATGATAAAGTATGAAACGAATGAAGTGACAAAGCTTAAAATGAACGCTAACAAAATATAATAATAAAGTACCAAATGGGATCCTTGTCATTCGACCTCAGTGATCGTGGTTGTGTGCCATGAAGAGGGTAAAGCTTGACAGGATCTAGATAGAAATGAAAGATAATAAGTGATGTACGAAAAGTGCGATAAGTACGAAATGTGCGAAATGTACGAAACGAACGATGATGAAGATAATAATGATATTATCTATGTGTACATATGATGTGTGATCGCATGAATGTAACGAACGGTTTTAGCAAAAGAAAAGTATATTTTATTATAAAGCTAGAACTCACTCAGCAACACTGACTTTTTATGTGTTTCCAGTTGGCAGGTAACGTTGCTAAGGATGGCACGGGCGGCTACTCAGCTCTTTTTGGATGGCATTCTTTTGTATAATGTTTTTGCATTGTAATGCGAACAAACGATATTTTGTAATGAATGGTGTATTAACTTGCAAAAGCTTTTATATAGAAACGAAGGTTATTTAAATGTTTCGCTGCGATGTTTCATGAAATACAAATGTAATTATATATTTTATGTGCGATGATTGGCCAGCTGTAAGCGTCCTGGGGACGGGGCCTTACAGTGGTCCTCCCGGCACTCGCTGATTTCAAGGATAGCCTCCATCTCCCTCACCCATCGATGAGCAGCAGCAGCAGTGCCATTACCATCAAAGGTAGGGGGCTTGCATCTTTGAAATGCCCTATAGTTACAGCCTCGTGCTACCTCTAGCATAGGCTCTTCTTCCTCCTCTTCCTCATCAGTAGGGATAACCGTCTCGGCCTTGGGTTGCTCTATCCCTCCTGAGGACCTGTTCCTTCCCTCCTCTCTCCTTCTCTAACAGCCTTAATCACTTCGGTCACTACAGATGGAAAGATCTTCTGCATGACCTGATGAACCTCCTCCACCACAGCCTCCTTCACCGAGGCTCTCGAATTCGCACTATCATCACCACCCTCCGAATGAGGGGTCTCAGGCTCCTCATGGGTCACCTTTTCAACTCTGGGTCTTCCTCTTGTGGCCCGTGGTCCAGCACCACATCCACCACGTACTCCGCCTTGTGAAGCCTTAGAAGATCTACCTCTAGCCATCCTCTAACACACTATAAGATTCAAACACTGACACGGTCATTCAAGGTAATAGCTCGGATTATGTCAAGTATAGTAAGTTCCTAATTATAGTGGCCAGTTGTGATTAGCCACATACTTTACTCTTCATACCCCAAGCATTTCCTATCCAGACTACATCAGTATCTAAATCTACTAAGGGCAAACAGATCAAATAACATGCGCACATAATACCGATTAACATTAAAGAAAATACTTGATGGCACGTAGCTACTCGGACTGGCATCCCTTCCCTTTGTCCCATTCTCAGTTTAAGTTTAGGTTTCTTTTGAAAATATTTACCCATTTCACTTAAACTTTGGCTCTGATACCAACTTGTAAGGCTCCGTTCCCGGGCACCTCACAGTTGGTCATTCATCGCACATAAATCGCACATTTATTTAAAACATCGTAGCGGAAAAACCATTTCATATATTATTGACAGCTTTTGCAAGGTAATACAATACAGTTAAATGTTACAAAATATTATAACTGCATTACATCACAAAAACATCATTGTTACACTAATAGATGCCATCCCAAAAATGCCAAGTAGCTTCCCCATACCATCCTCAGCAACTCTTACCTGCCAACTGAAAAATGCAAAAAAAGTCAGCGTTGCTAAGTGAGTTCTAGTTTTATAAATAACATACTTTACTTTTGATAAAACCTTTCTTTACTTTCATATGCAATCATGCATCATACGTACAGATAGAGAATATTATTATTAGCTTTCATTATCATTCATTTTCCCATCACCATCATATTCATAGCATTCTTTCGTTTCATGCTTTTCATTAACATTCTCTTACTTTCTTTCTCATTCTTTCGTAACTTACTTGACATCATTCTTTTACTTTCTTACTTTCTTACTTTCTTTCTTTCTTTCTTTGTACGTTACGTCATTCTTTTACTTTCATATGGATCGATGAACAATACCCCAAACATTATGCACGAAGCTGATGTTGTGCCTGTGGTAATTAAACCACGAACATTATGCATGAAACAGACCCAGTCACCTAGGGCAAGTCATCTTTCTCATTCATTCAAACCAATTGGTATACCCTGAACATTGTGCACGAAGCTGATGCTGGACTTGTGGTAATTAAACCACGGATATTGTGCACAACGCTGATCCAGTCACCTAGGGCATACCAAAGGGCCTTCTCAATCTCAATGATTGACCCTGTGTGCATCCTTTGGGGTAGCTAACCCGCATCACAGTTGAGCTAACGACAACATGGTCGTGCACCTCCTTTTATTTGCTTGCAAGCCATTTTTTCGTTCATTACGTTTTACTTTTCATCTTTGTTATCTTTCACTTTGTTATGTTATTCTTTACATTCTTTCATTTATTTGTCATACTACGTAAAGTAATAACATAATATTTAACGTATTTATAACATAAAATAAATACGTTTACATTCTTTCATTAATTTGTCATACTACTTAAAGTAATAACATAATATTTAACGTATTTTATAACATAAAATAAATACGTTGCATACTATTAAAAGATAAAACATTATACATACCATACATCATCCATACGTACCATAACCCTAAACCATCCCATAATCATGCTTAGAATGGGTAATCATAGCCCATAACTCAAATCAGGTCAAGCCGTACAAATTCTGTTTTCCTAAAATTTTCAGAAATAATTCTAAGTGTTTGGGCGCATGGGCACTATTTGGGCGTTTCTGCCTTGTTTAGGCGCTTTGCTACTATGCAGGCGTCTGGTCTTACACAGTCATCAATACTTAGATGCATGGGCCTTTTGGGCGCATGATCATTATTCAGGCGCATGGTCACTATTCAGGCGCAGGGGCCTGACACTTAGCCATTATGGGCAAAACTTCAGGCGTTTGGTTACTATCAGGCTCAAGGGATTTAGGCGATTGGGCACACTTAGACGGTTCTTGACCGTTGGGCGCATGGGCCACTGTTTAGGAGTATGGGCAACCTACTTACAATAAATCAACATAAATCAGCCCCAATTCATCCTATATCATAATCTAAGCTTAGTTGCAACATTCTAAGCATCAACATATGAATATATTCATATATAAATCTCAATTTACACCCTCCCACATATACATTCATACATACACATACGGTTACAAAAAAAACCATTTTTATGAAAATATGTTTACATGCATTTCCAGCCCTAAATTAGTTAAAAAAACATGTAAAAGGGGGTTCTAGAAACTCACCTTAGCTGCTTTCGAGTTTAAACCCTTCACTTGAGCTTCTCAGACGTTTTTAACACCTAAAACCCACTAAAACACACCATCCGAACATACAATAACACATATAAGCATATAACCGAGGCATAAGCCGACAAAGAACAACTTAAAACACAAATTCTTACCTTAAACTTGAATTCTTCTTCTTCCTCTCCCTAAAATCCAAATTCTCTGCTCTTTCTCTCTCTAAAACCGAATTCTTCCCTTTGTGCACTAACTTTTTATTCTTTTTGTCCTTTTGACACTTTTAACCCCTCTACTTGGGTTAAATTACATTTCCTTCCTTTTATTCATGTTTATTGTTTCTTTCTCGTCTATAAAAATATCCGGGTGTTACAAGAACCAAAAGAACCATTGATTTACATAATGTAATTGATGAACCATTGATTTACATATATGTAAGTTAAGGTTGGTGATATTTAGTTGTTTACATACATGTATGATATACACATATGTAAAACAGTTCAAGTATCATCAGACTTAAGTTACGTTTATATAAATCAATGATTTTTGGTTCTGAAAACAAAACATGATTCTATAATGATCCTAACCCTATATATAAATATATATATATACATATATATACATATATATATACATATATATATATATATATATATATATATGTATGTATATATAGGGCAAGGTTCAATTGAGAACCCTACCTTATTGTAAGAATCCTTTAACTCTTTTTAGGCCATTGATTTTATTCTAAGCCATAAGATGATGAAAAGTGTTCACTTTCTTTTTTTAATATAAAAGGGTATTTTGGACATTTTACAAATCGTATAAAAGTCAAAAGATGCAGATTTTATATGGTGGTGACAAGTGTCAACACCTACCATCTTTTACTTCACCATATTTTATTTATTTTATAAAAAAAAGTTTACTGCTTTTTTTTAAAAACCTCTATAACTATTTATAAATTGTGTTTTTTTGAAAAAGAATTACACCATTAAATTTGTCTTATTTTTCTCTTTAATTCTATTATAGTCTCGAAATTTTTTCTCGAGCCGTTAGATATTACAATAAATTACAGTGTTACACTGCTGTAAACTATAGCAAAACTATAACGAAAAATAATATGTAAACTAATGAAAACTAGTGTAAACCAACGTAAACCAAATGTAAAATATACATCATTAAACGATGTAACTACACCAACGTGATTTCAGTAACATAACAACCAAGCGATATTAAACCACGTAACTACACCTCCTAATAGAAATACATATAATGAATTACATCATATTGTAACTCTTTATAATGTTTACATCAAAAAACATATATAAAAACCGACAAAAACATTAATGTAAGAAAATACATCATTGTATCATAAATACACCAGTGTAATCACACCACCATAACATAAATACACCATTGTAACAATGTGTTGCATTAATATAATAAAAGGTATTAGACTAATGTAACATAAGTGCTATATTAATGTAACGCCTCGAAATTTCCTGAAGCGAGCCATATAATAATAATGGGCTTTTAAGGGTTAATTTAAGAAAGGAAGGCAAATTAGTGGGCTATGGACTAAATTAACCTTAATGGGCTATGTTTGATGGGTTTAAGGGCCCTTAATCAACCCTTAAACATGCATGAACAGCCTCATTTCCAGCATATCAACCCTAGCCCCCAAAATACGTAGAGAGAGAAAGTAGAGAGAGAAAGTGAAGAAAATTCAAGATTTGGAGCTTCAAAGGTTGAAGGATTGAAGATCTGGGTGTTGGAGCATCAAACCCTAAGAAAAGAGCAACAAATCCAGGTAAGAATCGACCCCTAAACCCTTCTGTAGATCAAACCCGGATTCTAGGGTTTTGGGTTTTGAAAAGTTTCAAAGAAACACATAAAGGTCAAATTTTTACGTATGAAAACATGTAAAAAGGTTAGAAATGGTTTCATGGATGGTAAACCAAGGATTTGGACGTAAAAAGTTAAGATTTTGGGTTAAAACGGGCTGGTTTGGCATTTTTGTTCATCCAGCGAAACTGTGCCCCGATTCAGCGAAACTGTGCCCCGATGCAGCAAAACTGTGCACTCATCCAGCGAAACTGTGCACTTATCCAGCGAAACTAAGAGGGTTCCAGCGAAACTACAGTTTCGCTGGAGCGAAACTACAGTTTCGTTGGTAATTTCACTAGTGCCCAGGTTGACCTATAGACTTAGCGAATCCAGGAAATTCCAACGAAAGTTGGGCGCTCATGGCAGCGAATCTACCCAGCAAAACTGGCAGAAGTGCTGCCCAGCGAAAATGGTAGCCAAACTGCCAGGGAAACTGGCAGCGAGTCTTCTAGCGAAACTGTAAGCGAAATTGTGAAGAAAATGATGTTTTTTGTGTATTAACTTCCGTGCAGCTTGTGTATTCGGACTATAGCTTAAGTTACTTAAATTGAAGCTATTTTGCTAAGTTCAGGTGAGTTCTAGACCCCTCCTTTACCCGTTTTCAATGTTTTGGGGTGATATGCATACTAAAATACATACTTTTATGAGGACGGTTTTTAAGACCTTTTATCGAGAAAATAAAATTTTCTAAAGTAAAATATGCCATTTAAATAGTTCAAAAAAATTTTCGGGCGCACTGACCTGGCAGCCCGGCCCCAACCAGGGGCGTTGCCCTTTGGACCCCAGTAGGGGCTGCCGCCCCTAGAACCCTGCTATCAGGGGCTGCCGCCTCCGAACCCCCGCTGTCCTGCGGAGGGTCAGTTATCTAGCTTATCTCTCATGATTGATGTTAGGACCGTGTACGTACGGAGTACTAACTGATTCTTCGTTGTACCAAATCAAATAGTGCGGAATCCTATTTGATTGGCGATCCAATCAGTGAGAACGAATTCAAGATCAATCCTAACGATTAGAAAACGTTATAAATTGACTCGGAATGATCTGAAACGCTCTATGAAGTTGGAATGGTCGAACAGCAAGTTCTGGGGCGATTAGGGTTTCTAGTATTCGAAGTGTTACGTTTTTCCACGAATTAAGTGGTATTTATAGGTTACAGATCTCATTCGTGCGACTGAGTCTTGCGACTGACTCAGTCGTGCGATTGAGTAATACGACTGATTCATTCGTACGCTTGAGTCATCCTGATGACTCAACCGTGCGATTGACTCAATCTCCTTATTCAACCGTGTGATTGGACCATTCGCATGGTCCAGTCGGGCGACTGAAAGAGATGTTTAGACAAACACATTCATGAACCTGTAATGATTCAGAACTGTGTCTCATAACTGTAAACCTATATAACATGGTCATATTATGCGTGTAACAACTAATAATATAGATATAACATTAAATAATCAACAACCATATAAAGAAGAGATTCTCATTAGATTGATTTAACATTACATATGTGTAACAAGATAGAAGTTTATTACATTTCAGCTCACTAGACTAGAACTGGGGACATGTGTACCAACAAACTCCCCCTTGGACCTAGTTCTATCTAGACTTTTACTTCTTTCTTGAACTCTTCATATCGTTTCACCCTTTCCTCTCTTGAGATCCCAGAATGAATATTCAATGCGAAGCAGATACGTATAACATGTTGGAATTGCAGTGCTTGCACAATATCCTGTGTATCAAAGAACAGTGGCCACTTGAATAAGATATAGACATCAGACTCAGACAAGTTGGATAACCACATCGGATCAAACACTCTTATCGTCTCGACCGTTCCTTCTTTCTCCAAAACTATGACGGCTTCACCAGTTCGCCAGTCATAATACCACCATTTGAAATGGGGTGCAAAATCCTGAGGCATCTCCCTCAATGGAATACGCGACATTGTGCGCGGAGGGTGCCATCTCAAGACCACTTTTGGTCTTCCTGAGGTGGGGTCAACCTCAGTCCTATGAAATAGCCTTCTTGGCTGTTGAGGTTTAAAGTTGACCCACCTAGTATGGTACTCTTTCTTTAGTGCCTGCTCAAACCATCCTGATATCTTTCCTGGAACAGCATATAGGAGGTTCAAGTTGGCTAGACGATTAAGCTCAAACCCTGGGAGAGTTTTCAAATCATGAGGAAATCTGAAATATTCGATTCCCTTCTCTCTCTTCACTGCATATACTTTGAGATCATCAAAGTATGCCCAGCTGATAATCTTTCCTGACACCTTCTGATGCTTTTTAATCTTGTAAAGCTTGGTGTAGGCATTTGACTTTGGAGGCCCACGCTGTTTCTTCATTTCCTCAAGGCAGGCAATCCATTCCTCCTTCTTGGTTGCACGATCAGCTTCATCTGCCTGAGGAATCTCTTCTGCAGCTGCCTTAGCTGCTGTCATCTCTTCCACTTTATCAAATATATTGCTGTCAAAAGTTTCCCCCACATCTGGAAGCACTTCGCCTTTGGCGTTAGTGTATTGGGGATAATGATCATCCGTTACGTCCTCAATCTCCACCTCGTCGACATCTTGAAGTTCTTCATCGCTGACTACATCGACTTCGGGAGCATCTTTTACCAACTCATCCGGATTCAGACTGAACAGTTCTGCAATCTGTTCATCTGTCAAGTCGTGAATGATTTCCCCTTCTTCAGCTGAGTAACCCACAGACCATTGCACTATCCCTTGAAGATCAAGAATCATAGTCAACTTGGTCTCAATCTGACGAAGGGGCATAACATCATGCTCATCGACTTGTGTGGTTGATCCTGTTACAAAATCAAATATATTGCAAGTAAGTATACATTGATCACATAACCAAAGATGATTTATATCCACAAAATTTCATATATAACAGACTAGAATACATAATTTCAAGTACAAAGTTTCAGCAAAATAGATAAACGTCTAGTCTTGAACTTTGCCTTGTATCTCCGGTGGATCTTCAGTTGGAGTAGATGAAGAGGGGCCTTGATCATGTCGGCGTTTAGTACGCCTTTCGCCTGCAACATTATCGCTTTGACCTCCGGCAGTTTCTCCCCCTTCACCTTCATCATCTTCTTTCTTCTCATCATCATCATTACTTTCTTCACCACCATCATCATCGTCATCATCCTCATCATCTTCATCATCGTCTTCCTCATCCTCACTATCATCATCATTATCATCACCATCACCTTCTCCAATCTTGAGGGGCTCACTTTGAGTACCTTTCAGTTTTAGCATAAGAGTCTTATGAGCCGCCTCCAGCTTTCCCAACTTAGCATCTGTCTCTGCCTCATGTTGAAGTAACCCAGTGATCTGATCTGTCTGTGAGGTGATCACCTGGGCTTGGGAAGAAATCTGCTCGCGTAGCTGATGAATCTCAGTAGTTTGAGAGGAACTTAACTCTCTCAGCTGCTGTAACTGAGCCGTTTTCTCCGCATCAGACGCCATCAGCTTAACCACCATGCTGTTGAGAGCAGCAAGCTGATCTACTACAGAAATTGGTGGGATGAATGAGCTGGATGGGAACGGTGAGGGACCTGTTTGTTGAGTGGTAGTCGTGGAGGTGGCTGTGGTGAATATAGGGGAGGGGATGAATGATGTGGTAGGCTGTACAGTGGTGGAAGTGGTGTGTATGGGAGAGGGAGTGAATGAGGTGGTAGTCGGTACAGTGGTGGTGGTGGTGGATGTGACAGTGTGAGGTGAAGGGATAGTAGTGGTGGATGGAGATGTTTGGGATGATGTAGAGGTGGTATCTGTGGTGAACCTTAGTCGCTTTCCTTTCTTACCATGCGGACGCGCCATGGTTTTCTTCCTTTTGCCCGTTGACAAAGGTGCTCCCCCTCTGTTGCTAGAATCATCAGGGGCATACGAGGGATCAGACTCAATGCGTGTGTCCCCTGATGTACCAGACTGCCCACTAACATCTCTCAGTCCTTTCTCTGTGGCAAACACTTTGCTGCCAACTCTCCTGGTCAAACCTTCTTCATCACTTTCTTCCTCATCATCGGGTGGGCAAAAGTCAGGAACAAACCCTGCAGTTGCCGTGTCTGTGTGTGGTGATAACAGCTGAGCTGTAGAAGTAGATGGTCCCTCAGAGAAAATTGGTACATTTTCTCCATCAAGATCATCATCATCATCTGAGTCAACCAATGATACAGTAATCACCTCAGTGTCAGAATCACTATCGTCATGACGCCATTTTCGCCTCCTTGGCGCCATGTAGTCTTCCCGGGCCAGATGCCCTATCAACCTCTTGAACACGGGCTTCACCTGCTTGCCCCTATACACTTTCATTCTTCCCAGAGTAGTGTCATCCATAATCTCTAACACCACTGCATCACTCCTCTCTTTGGGCAAATCAGGCAGTTTCTCATTAAAAATGAGCTGAAGAAAGCGTGGATACATACAGAAACCTTCTTTTCCCTTAGCCTCCAAGTTCTCAATCAGATAATTAAAGATCATGTTGGAGAAGCTGAAAGGGTGGTTAAGGACCAATGCCACATAAGCATTCTGAATTTGGTCCGATAAGTCATCGAACCCACCCCTTCTTGCAGCAATGCACTTTAGAATCACATGAGCTAAATACTTGTACTGTGGGCTCAGGTTGCTCTTGTTCAGCACACCTGAGCTGATGTCTCCACAGTACCCAATTCGCAGAAAGCATCCACGAACTGTAAGAGGGTGAATCCTGACTGGATGTGAATCATCATCTCCAAAGTCCAAAACTCTTCTAATATCTCCAGCTGTGATCTCAATTGCCCTACCAAAGATGGTACTTAGGATGCGGTAGGGTTCCACAGATCGGTCTACCGAAGCTCCTGCCCAAAATGCTTGATGGATAGACTGATATGGTGTACATGGAGTAGATATGGCTTTGAAGATCCGAGATCTTCTCAGGAAGTCAATAATACCAACAAAATCACCACCATTTCTTGAGGTGGAATCCAGATTAGCACAGATATTGTGCTTTGGATTAATTTGCCAGCGGTTAGCCATCTTCCTGTAACAATAACAAACGTATGTTAGAAACTTGAACAACAGAGTTTGACTAAGTCAGAAATCAGTGCAGTTCACTCGAGCGAATGAAGTGTGCGACTGGGTTTAGTCAAATGATGTAATTCTGCGATTGAGTTGTCCGACCGAATGAACTCATTCGAATGACCTAGTCGGCCGATTGAATGAATCACTTCCTTCAATCGTGCGATTGACGTTCATTCGGGGCAACCAATCGTATGGCAGACTCAACCCATTCGCATCCTCCATTCGGCCGAATGAACGAGTCTCCTCTTTCAATCGGTCGATTGAAGTTCATCGGGGAGACCAGTCGTATCACAGACCCCTGTTCCATTTCAAACTTGGTTTTATAATTTTTACGAAATTAGAGGTTAAGTTCAGGCTTGTTAGACTCGCAATCATGTACTTAGACTACTTCGATCATTGATTTTAACATTTCATGTGATTAAAGCAGTTTATTTGGCCGATTTGTTACGAATCAACATTTAGGGCAAATGTGAACTGATTAACCATCAATTTTTACATTCTGATGCATCCTTGTGTTGCGTATTACCTGTGTAACAAGTGCAAATCGTCAGAAAGTGTATATCAAAAGGTTTAAAGATCAAACGAAAATTTTGCAGAGTAACGGTGCGAATAGGAGTATTTTAGGGCGAATGATGTCTGCGATCGACTGAGGGGTCTATTTATAGACAGACTCAGCTCAATCGGCCGACTGACTCAATCGTACCTTTCATTCGGCCGATTCAAAATCAACACGTACGATCGAGTCCAATCGCATGTTTCATTCGATCGATTGGAACTGGGTCGTACGATTCACTCAATCGACCTGCTTCATTCGATCAACTGATCTCCATTCGCACGTTTGACCTAATCGACCCTTTCAATCGGCCGATTGGGCTCATACTTATGGTCCAATCTTACGATTGAGTTCAATCGTATAGCCCATTCGCATGACTAAGCATACTCATGATTAAGTAGTGCGATTGGGCTATACTTGTGCCATATTAGTCATTTCGTTTGCTGACACATAGCTTTCCTTAAACAATTAATAAAACATTATGTGTAATTGATCATCTCAGACATGATCCATTTAACCACCCGATCACCTCAGACGTGATCCATTTATCCACCCGATCACCTCAGACGTGATCCTTTTACCCTTTCAGAAACAATAAGTTTAGATAGACATTAAGCACCTTCAG
This sequence comes from Flaveria linearis, assembly GCA_024085815.1. Classification (NCBI taxonomy): domain Eukaryota; kingdom Viridiplantae; phylum Streptophyta; class Magnoliopsida; order Asterales; family Asteraceae; genus Flaveria; species Flaveria linearis. The sequence goes on from CM044006.1 coordinate 49,689,568, forward strand.
TGACATTTAGCAGATAACAGTATACACAGTCCGACATGACACATTATACTAAGACTAAACAAATCTTAACCTATGAATAGAAAGACCTATTTTTGTGATTTTTGTTGGGGCAGGCTTGTATAGCTTGTTAGCATTAACAGTTTATCCGGAATGGACTCTCGTGGAATCAGACAGGCATATACACCATCACTTGGAACATTTAGTGCTTATTACACTTTGCATGATATGATTGCACAGTTTTTCACTTATCGAAGACTTCTAATATCTAACTGGGAATCATGTTTGAACTAATATGTAATTCTTATTGATTTTGAACATCAGGCGATGCAGCCACGACGATTGTCAGTATGTTTGTCCACTTAAATCCATACACAGACGTTTGACACACATCAGCGATTAATTGATGAATTAGGTCAAACCGTATTTGTGTATTCCACAGGTATATGGTAATCAATCGTCCTCAGGAGATTTTTGAGCGGTCTTGGACTTAGAAGATTTGGTTCTAAAAATTGTCAAAGAGATGCCAAGCCTCAGGTCAGTGCCATCGCACAGCAGAGAGGCGCAAACAACAATGAATTCTTAGAACAAATAGGTTATGCTTAGCCTCAGGTCAGTGCCATCGCACAGCAGAGAGGCGCAATACCTATTTATCTTCTTAGAGCAGCATATTTGCATATACATTATTTTAATGACATTTGTCATCTTTTGCTCTGTTTTGCAGGTCTTTGCTCACATTTGTGGCATTAGCTTGCTCCTCACCCCTTATTGGACATTGATTGATTGTGCAGACCAGGGATACCATGGGAACACACAACTGGTTGAATAAATTTAGTTTAAGCCTGTTCACTGATGATGTCTAATGGTCTATTGTGTTGAATCTACTGACACATCGTATTGTGTACTTACACAACCCTAGATCTACTTTCTCCAAGTAATTACAATACCAGTCAAAGCTTCTATCATATTCCCATTTTGTTAGACTTAGACTTCTCTGACTTATGATTTTTATGTTTAGAACCGAAAAACCAATTTGATATTCCAAGTAACTCGGTGCCTGTGTGCTATCACTTTCCAGTTTTCTCGAGTCGCATTTCCAGTCTATTTGTCTATGCCTTTTCAGCTTAACTTATCTTCCCCCCCCCCCTTTTTTTTTTTTTTTTTTTAATAAGTAAATGAATACTGAAATAAATCTCCCCCTAAAATTCTAAAACAGAAAATCTTTTTGTGTTTTTGGATTTTATATGACATGGAAATTAAAAAAATAAAAATAAAAATGAAAGAAAGAAAGAAATAAACTAAAGACACAAGTCGGACTATGAATCTGCTTCTTCAGCAATCACATCACTTTTCTTTTTAACGCCGTTGACCTCTAGCAGATATAAAAATCTTGGTTTATCAAACGGTTTGGTGTAGAGGTCAGCGCGCTGAAAATCCGTGTTAATTTTAATCACATCAATTAATTGTTTTTCATAGCAATCGCGTATGAAATGATATTTAATCCCGATGTGTTTTGTTTTTGGGTGTTGAACAGGATTTTTAGTGACAGCTATGGCAGCAGAATTATCAACATAAATAGGAGTGTTAGAAAATTTCAAACCGTAGTCGCGCATTTGCTGTTGAATCCAGATGATTTGAGAGCAGCAACTTGCAGCAGCAACGTATTCAGCTTCACAGGTTGATAAGGCAACCGAGGTCTGCTTCTTGCATTACCACGTGACTAACCGTCTTCCAAAGAACTGATACCCTGCTGACGTCGATTTGAAATTCATCTTGCAGCCACCATAATCTGAATCGCTGTACGCAGTAAGCTCGAAGTCATCGTCATGAGGATACCACAAACCCAGTGTTGGAGTACCCTTCAGATAACGGAAAATCCTTTTTACCCCAATCAGATGATTCACTTTTGGCTTCGCTTGATATCTAGAACATAGACATGTTGCATACATGATATCTGGACGCGAGGCAGTGAGATACATGAGAGATCCAATCATCCCACGATACATAGTGGCATCCACCAAATCCCCATTCTCATCAGGAGCCACATCATGATTTGTGGCGAGAGGGGTACCGGCAGCAGACGTATTTTCCATGTCAAACCGACTGAGAATGTCGCCGACATACTTGGTCTGATGTAAGAAAATGCCAGTTGGTGTTTGATCCACCTGTAATCCCAGGAAGAACTTCATCTCTCCCATTGCACTCATTTCAAATTCTGCCTTCATCACAGATTCGAAATCTTTGCATAACGCTTCATTTCTAGATCCAAAGATGATATCATCCACATAGATCTGCACCAGAAGCAAGTCACCATCCTTTTCTTTGATGAACAATGTACAATCAATCACACCCCTGCGAAAACCATGCTTCAGCAGGTGGGTGGAGAGCTTTTCATACCAAGCTCGAGGAGCCTGATGTAGCCCATACAGAGCCTTGTCTAACTTGTAGACTCTGTCCCGATGATAAGGATCTTCGAATCCTTCGGGTTGACTGACATAAACTTCTTCACGGATTTCCCCATGCAAGAATGCACTCTTAACATCCAGTTGATAAACTTTGATTTTCATGTAAGAGGCGTAGGCTAGAAAGATACGAATAGCTTCCATTCTAGCTACGGGAGCAAAGACTTCATTGTAGTCGATGCCTTCGACTTGTCTGAAGCCTTGAACAACCAAGCGTGCCTTGTTTCTAATCACAACACCTTGGTCATCCTTCTTGCATTTTAGTACCCATTTGGTACCAATCACCTTAACTCCTTTCGGCCTGTCAACTAGTGTCCAGACTCCAAGTTTCTTGAACTGGAGTAGCTCTTCTTGCATAGCATTGACCCAGGCCTCATCTTTCAGGGCGTCGCAGATGTATTTAGGCTCGATTTGTGAGACAAAACATGAGAAAGCCCCGTCATTGACATAACCCTTTTCCATGACTGCAGCATAATCAGCAGAGTACAGCTGATTTCTTGTTTGCACACCGGATTGAATGTCCCCTATGATAGACGAGGGGGGATGATTCACACTGATCCTAGTCACTGGTGTGGTAGGAACCACAACCTCAGTATCCATATTGGTGACTACTGGTTCAGTATCCGGATTTCCTGTAGCTGGTATAGCAGCTGATGATTCACTGTGTTGATTAGTTGTTTGCTCAGTGTTAGAAGCAGGAGCTTCTTCATCATCTGATGAATCATCACTCTCATCATGAGCAGGAGTCGAAGAGCTTGAGGCACCAGCAGTAGGTGTGATGTTGCTTGAATCCAGATTTGGTGAGTTAAGAACATCATACATCATCTGGGTAGCAGCATCATCCTCTGAATCAAGCTGTGGAAGATTGAAGGATTTGAAAAAGCCATCATAATCAAAGAATGATGATGGTCCTTTTCCAGCAGGAGGTGTGGTGAATCTCTGAACATCCACATTGCACCACACCTCTACCTGACCCGTCGAATTATTGTAAACTCGCTTGTCTGGGAGGCTGTATCCTAAGAATATTCCTTGATCTGCTTTTTCGCTGAACTTGCCATCCTGAGTCTTCTTCAGTAATGTACATGGAGCTCCAAATGGTTCCAGATACTCCAAATTTGGCTTTCTTTTCTGAAGTAGCTCGTAGCAAGTCTTACCATGCCTTTTGACTACTAACACACGATTAAGTGTGTAGCAGGCATTTGCAACTGCCTCATTCCAGAACTGAACTGGGAGCTTTGAATCAGCTAACATGGTTCGCGCAGTCTCAATTAAGCTCCGATTCTTTCGTTCTGTAACTCCATTCATCTGTGGCGTGTATGCTGAGGTGAACTGGTGAACAATACCCTTCTCCTTGCAGAAAGCATCCATCCACTGATTCTTGAACTCTGTGCCATTGTCAGAACGAATTCTCCTTACCTTCAGTTTGTAGAGTGACTCCAAAGTCGTGACGAGCACCTTGAATGATTCAAACGTTTCTGATTTAGCTTTCAGAAACATCACCCAGGTGAATCTTGAGTAGTCATCAGTGACTACAAAGCAGTACCAGTCTCCTGCTATACTCTTCGTGCTTACAGGACCAAATAGATCCATGTGTAGCAGCTCCAAGGGCATCTCAATTGTGTTGACGTGCTTGGTCTTGTGAGATTTCCTGGTCTGCTTTCCCTTCTTGCAAGAGACACAAAAATCAGGAAGTTGGAAGTTCTTGACTGTAACTCCCTCAACTAGGTTGTTGTGAATCAGATGATTCATCTTCCTTTGATTTATGTGTCCCATCCTTCTATGCCATGAGATGGAGTCCTTCTCTGTAGCTTTTGAGAGGAAACATTGTGCTGTAGATTCAGAGGTAGAAGCATTAGACATATCCAAGACATATAGATCATTGTACCTGGATGCAGACATCAAAACCTGCTTCTCTGGAATCTCCATCTCTTTTTTCAGTATGTAACATTTTCGGTTGTCAAACATAACTTTGAAGCCCTTGTCACATATCTGAGACACTGAAAGTAAATTGTTTTCCAGTTATTGAACAAAATTTACTTTATCAAATTTTACCTTCTCATTACCTACTTCTCCTTGAGCAGTAATGTATCCTCCTTTGTTCCCAGCAAAGGAAACATGTCCCCCTTTAATTTGTTTGACATTAAAAAGAAGAGACTTGTTTCCTGTCATGTGCCTGGAAGCTCCGCTATCCACAATCCATGTATTTGTTGAAGCACTGTAGCGGACATCCTGCACATAATTGAAAACAATTAGTTAAGGAGGGGGACCCAAGCCTTGACTGGCTTGGGTTTCCCAGAGGAATCAACCATCATGAATTCGACCCACTGTCCTTTATCAGTGGGTGGAATCTCAACTTTCAGATTGTCCTGGCTTTCAGATTCACCAGATGTCTTCGCTTTCCATAAACCATCCCTGTGAAAGGATTGTTTATGATAAACTTTAGACTGATTAACAGTTTGAGTATATGGTTTAGATTCAGAAACAGTTTTTCTTGCCGGTGTCACAGACCTGTCGGGGACTTGTCTGTGTTGTCTTTCACGTGGGGGGGACGAAAACGACTTAGAAGGTGTTTTATGCCTAATGGGTGTTTTCGATCTCACCTGGGTCTTAGATCGCTGTTTTGAATCTACTTTGACTTTGTCGGTTAACTCAACTTTAATTCTTGGTGTCTGATAGCGTGGACAATTGGTTGAAATATGACCTCGCTGACCACAAGTATAGCAGGATCTCCATTCATCAGGACTAGGAGATCTCTTGTGGGGCGGTGAGTAAACCTCAGGAATGGGTCTTTTGGTCTCAATCTTTGAATATGTACCCTCTTTAACAAATTTAACTTGTTTAACATTTTGATTAATTTGTCGTTGAGGTTGAGCATTATCCCTTTTAACTGGTTTAGCTTGAGTGGATTTAGAAATCTTGGTTTGTGTAATATTTGACTTTGATTCCAAACCTAGAGTTGTTTGTACATTTGTTTCCACATGTTTCTCAACATTGACCGTACTTGATGCTGAGAGTTTCTGATTATCATCCGAAGAAGCAGACTGAACTGCAGTGTCCGGATCACTCACCAAAGGAGTTATCACCACATGATCCTTAATTTGATTATTATTAATTGGACGTTGTTTTGTGTTCAAAAGGATTTCATGTGGTGGTGGAACTACCTTGTAACCCAATCCCTCCCCATTGTTGCGTTCTTTAACCAAGTTTTTCAAAATGTGCGAAGAACTCGCGAGACTATGTAGTTTTTGTTGCAATGACTCATTTTCTACCTGTAAGACTGCTTTTTCCTTTTTAGTTTCTTCAATGGTCTTTAAGTAGAATTTAATGTCATTTTCTTGGTTAAATACAACAACTTCAGTTTCCTTTAGTTGCTTCTGCAACGCATCTAACTTCTCTTTATAACTGCTCCATTTTGTTTTAAGACACGATTAGCTTCTGAGCACAGTTTTAAGTCATTTACTAAGTTATCATTGTGATCTAATAACCTAGCAAACTTTAGATCAATGCTTTCTCTAAATTTCTCACATTCGACACAAACATGTTCATTAAATAGTTCATCTTTAGATTTTACCTGTGTGGATGTCGATGTTCCAGCCATGAAAGCATTCTGAGACGTAGATTGAGCTTCAGATTCTGAAGTCAACTCATTCTTGACGATTTCATCAACAGCATCAAACGTCTCTTCCAAATCAGTAGTATCAACTTCAGCTGAGCTTTCGCCTTCACTCGCCGAGTCTTCGTTCAAGTCTTCCACGGATGCTATGTTAGCTTCATCAGACACGAATCTAAAGGACCAGTCTTGTCATTCATCTCCTTGTGCTACCATAGCTTTAGAATCACTTCCCGTGGATGCTGGTTTCTTGTCTCTATCTTGCCTGTTGAACGAAGAAAAAGGATTCCCATTCCCAGTCTTCTTAGGCTTTGAACACTCCCTTTTAAAATGGCCCTTTTCTCCACAATTGAAGCACGTGACTTTAGACTTGTCAAAACCAAAGGTTGTATCTTTAGTAGCCACGAGATTCTGCCCTGTTTTCTTCACAAATTTCTTTGCTCTTCGGACAGCGCTTGCAAGAGCCCACATGATGTCCATTCTTTCCAGCTCATTCTCATCTACTTGTTCATAATCTTCATCGGCAAGGTGGCAATTACCAATCTTCCCCGCCACCAAACCATCATACGAGTGCACAACAGCAGCCAATAGATCCATGTGCTCTTTAGCAACCTCCACTGTTACCTTTCCCAGATTTTCTGTTGTCAACTTAGCAGACTGAGTAACAATAGGACTTTGACTAACACAAGATGCACCAAGAGACTCATTTGCAGATGATGAGCCTTGGTCAGAAGTTGAGATGCATTGGACACAAAGGCTGTTTGCAGGGAGCACCTGAAGACTTTGCAGCAGGGGTGGACGTGGAAGAGACATTGTAGAGTGAGGGGTCTTGAGCATAAGAACCCTTCTTAGCCTTGTATTTTTGTCGCACTTCCTCCTCTTTCAGTTTTAGAATAAAGTCATTGATATCCAGGGTGTCTAAAACTGAGTTGTATCGCAGAGTAGAAATGAATGAATCCCACTTTGCAGGTAGACCATCTGCCAAGCTTAAAACCTTGTCTTCCATTGACGTCTTAACACCATGAGTGTTAAGTTCACTCATCAGATGGTAGAAACGATCGATGATCTCATCTAAGCTTTCATTCCCAATTGCCGAGAAGTTATCAAACTCCTTCTTCAAAGCTTTGCCTTTCAGTGCCTTTAAGTTAGAATTTCCTTCATACCTCTTTTCAAGGACTTCCATCAGTTTTTTACTTTGTTTGTGCTCTGAGTATTGATGAAAGATAGGCTTGGGAATGGACTGAGTCAAAATAGCATAAGCCTTCTTCTCTGCATTGTAGGCAACCTTTTGTGTATCGGAGAGTCCACTCAAAGTCAAAGGAACACCATCAGCCCCTACTGGTATTTTATAACCCACCTCAATAGAGTTCCATAAGTTAGTGTCTACACCATTAAGATAGATTTCAAAACGTTGTCTCCATTGTGGAAAGTCCTCTATTGTCAATAGTTTAGGTGGCTTGTTATGGTTCCCTATCTCATTTTCCAGTAACAACAAATTCTGAATTCGTGAATCCTTTCCAGCTGACATGGCATAATTTTCTGAGTCCATCTTTGAATTAACTTAACTTGAGAGTTAAACTGCTGTACGAATGGGGTGTATGCGATTGGACTCAAACGTACGATTGAAACAGACGACTGAGAGACTTAGACGACTGAACAGACAGTACGACTCAGATGTGCGACTGGAGAGGGCGATTGACTCAATCGGGCGATTGACACTGCGATTGACTCAACCGGGCGAATGGACTGGCGAATGACTCAAACGTGCGAAAGACCGGGGCGAATGAGTTCAGTCGTACGATTGAGATAATCGTGCGACTGGGTCGGCTGAAAACGCGATTTTTGAACACTTTTGACCTAGAACGCAATTCTTTGCACCCTAGACGGCTGAAACTCGAAAAAACACTGACTTTTCAGAACATGCAAACGTAAAGACTCGATTTTTAGCCAAAAGAATGAATCTTTTTGCGTAAAAACGTAGACTTTTTCACAAAAACGATTGAATCAACGAAGAATCAAGAGCCAATGCTCTGATACCACTTGTTAGGACCGTGTACGTACGGAGTACTAACTGATTCTTCGTTGTACCAAATCAAATAGTGCGGAATCCTATTTGATTGGCGATCCAATCAGTGAGAACGAATTCAAGATCAATCCTAACGATTAGAAAACGTTATAAATTGACTCGGAATGATCTGAAACGCTCTATGAAGTTGGAATGGTCGAACAGCAAGTTCTGGGGCGATTAGGGTTTCTAGTATTCGAAGTGTTACGTTTTTCCACGAATTAAGTGGTATTTATAGGTTACAGATCTCATTCGTGCGACTGAGTCTTGCGACTGACTCAGTCGTGCGATTGAGTAATACGACTGATTCATTCGTACGCTTGAGTCATCCTGATGACTCAACCGTGCGATTGACTCAATCTCCTTATTCAACCGTGCGATTGGACCATTCGCATGGTCCAGTCGGGCGACTGAAAGAGATGTTTAGACAAACACATTCATGAACCTGTAATGATTCAGAACTGTGTCTCATAACTGTAAACCTATATAACATGGTCATATTATGCGTGTAACAACTAATAATATAGATATAACATTAAATAATCAACAACCATATAAAGAAGAGATTCTCATTAGATTGATTTAACATTACATATGTGTAACAAGATAGAAGTTTATTACATTTCAGCTCACTAGACTAGAACTGGGGACATGTGTACCAACAATTGATGAAATGTAAATGCTTAGACTAAGAGTTTGATTCTTATTATATGTTAAGTGTATGTGAAAACTAAAGATATAAGTGAAACTTAAAGAACTGTTATTGGCCCCATAACGTGTACCTTGAAAAAGTAAAGCCTTGCAAGCAAATGATAGAGGAGGGTTGCATTTGTTGTGCCCTCATGACAGTAAATGCTCGAACAGGCAGGTCAGTAAGGCCTAGATTTGCATGACAATAATGGTCTGTTTGGGTATGACAGTAAGGCCTGAATGGGCGTGTCGGTAAAGTCCTGTGTTTATCATAGGCACCGATAGTGACAGAGAATTGACGGATAAGAAGAGTAATAATTAACAAGTAATGATAAAGTATCGATAAAGTGATAGCCCGTGTGTATTAGTGTTCTGATAGATGACGACTATTTTCAACTGTTAAAGCTAATACCTCTTACAAAAGTTATTTAACAAAGTAAACCTAGAATTCACTCAGCGAAGCTGACTTTTGTATGCATATCAGTTGACAGGTGAGCGTTAGGGCTTAAGGGATGGGAGCATGGATCTGAAGCTTCTTGGCATCTAAAGACTGGCATCCCTGATGAAGAAGAATTTAAGAGGACTTTAAAGAGTTTTTTATGTTTAAAGACAAATGTTTATATTTTAAGTTAACTATGATGTAATGAATTGCAATTACTGTATTTTTCCGCTGCAATATATATATACATATATAAGTAAATGATTGCTTTAAATCTATGTTTTTGCTGTGAATGACCAACTGTGAGGTTTCCTGGGATAGGGGCCTTACAAGTTGGTATCAGAGCCAATGTTCAAGAGATTTGGGGAAAACATTTTTATAAACCTAAACTTAAACAGATAATGGGACCAAGTGTCAAGGATGCCAGTCCAAGAAGCTCCATGCCAAGAGGTAACAAAATATGTTGTAAGTATTATTCTAATGGGTAGTGCCTTCTTATTTAAGTTAGAATCAAGGGTAGGGTATGATAATACTATCCGTGGTGCCTATCTGAACTTATGTGACCTATACGTGCATAGAATAGGTATAGTAGGTTCTAGTGTTTGTATGGTTCAGGATAGGAAAGTTTATGACATGAGAAGTTCTGTAAGTAGTTAATCACAAATGGCCACTGTTATTAAAAATTTACAAAACTTGTCGTGATCTGAACTTGCCTTGAAAGACCATATTGACATTCTGAATCTTATAGGAAGTAGAAAGAATGGCACCAAAGAAAGCAGTTCCAGCTATGGTCACCCGGAGAAGCACTAGGGGAAGACCCCCTACTAAGGCCAAAGAAACTGCAAGCAGAACTGCGGAACCGGTAAAAAGGTCAACTAGAAAGCCGGTTGAGGAACCGATCAAGGAGGAGGTTGAGTTAGAAACAGGAGCCGAGGGGCCTACCACTGATCATGCAAAGCTTAAGGAAACAGTAAAGGAGGCCATTGCCCAAGAGGTGCACCAGATCCTATCTGGAGTGATGCCCGCTCTGCTTGCGGAGGTTGTGGAGCAGGTTAAGGGCGACGGTAAAAAGGGTATGGCTTCGAAAAAGGTTGATAAAAAGGAAGCGATCAAGACTGAGGAAATGAGCGATGAGGAAGATCGTCTGGGTAACAATGACGATTCTGAGGTTAAAGAGGTGGTAAAGGGGTGCAACTACGGGGCTTTTCAGAGGTGTAAGCCCCCAACATTTGATGGCACTGGTAACGCTGCTACTGCTCAGCGTTGGATAAGGGAAATGGAAGCCGTGCTGAGGATCAGCGAGTGCTGGGAAAACCAAAAGGTGAAGTTTACTTCCCATTCCCTTTTGGATCCAGCACTATGTTGGTGGGATAACGTCGTTGAGTCTTATGAGGAGGAGGCTATTAAGAGGATGAAGTGGCTGGAAATGAAGAGGTTGGTTATAGAGGAGTACTGCCCGGAAAGAGAGCTTGACAAGATTGAACAAGAGTTTGTGAGCTTGGAGGCTGGGAACATGACACATCAGGAGTACACTACAAAATTTAATGAAATGGTACGTCTGGTGCCTGACTTGGTGACTCCTGAATCCAAGAGGATCAAAAGGTACATACAAGGGTACCTCTAGACATTCGTAGAGACATGGTCACTGCCCGACCTAGTACTTTTAGGTCAGCAGTGGACCTCAGTGGAAGGTTGTACGATCATCGCAGGCCAGCGACAGTGGGTGAAACGAGAAAGGCTTGGAATAATAACGGGAAGAGGTATGAAAATGGTGACTACCAACCAGGAAACAAGAAAGCAAGGGTGGATCCAAGAGGATCAAAAGGTACATACAAGGGTTACCTCTAGATATTCGTAGTGACATGGTCACTGCCCGACCTAGTACTTTTAGGTCAGCAGTGGACCTCAGTGGAAGGTTGTACGATCATCGCAGGCCAGCGACAGTGGGTGAAACGAGGAAGGCTTGGAATAATAACGGGAAGAGGTATGAAAATGGTGACTACCAACCAGGAAACAAGAAAGCAAGGGTGGATGCAAAACAAGTGATTGTGAAGGGGGTCGATGAAGTTAAGGAATATGGGACGTGTGGGAGGAGGCATCCCGGAGAATGCCGAGTGGGTAGCTATGGGTGCAACCGGTGTGGGAAGACTGGCCACATGGCTAGAGAATGCCCGGAAAGGAACAACTGCTTCAACTGCCATGAGTCGGGGCACCACAGCAGGGATTGCAAGAAAGCTAAGCCGGGAAACTCGGGAACGAGCGGGAATAATGACAAGGGGGATGATGGAAAGCCCAAGGTCAGGGCAAGGGCCTTCACTATGAACAAGAAGGAGGCAAGGAAAGACCCGGACGTGGTGTCAGGTATGTTCCTTGTCAATGATATTTGTGCCTCCATATTATTTGATAGTGGTGCCAGTAAGAGTTTTGTATCCGTATCCTTTTGTGCTACTCTAGATATCCAAACTAAGGAGATAGATGATGCTTTTGAGGTAGAAACGGCCGATGGTAAGTCAATTAGAATAGTAAAAATGTCAGAGGATTGCCACATTAAACTAGGAGGTCATTACTTTCCCGCACAATTGTTTACCATGCCCTTAGGAGGTTTCGATGTCGTACTAGGGATGGATTGGTTAGCTGCCCATGATGCTAACATAGTATGCCAGAAAAAGATGATCCGATTAATGGCTCCCAATGGTAGTCCGGTTACAATCTACGGTGATAACGATTGCAAAATTCCAAGGATCATTTCCATGATCAAGGCGGAGAAATGTATGAGGCGAGGGTGCGGAGCTTATCTGGCATATGTCAAAGATGTTAAAGATAAAGCGAAAGAGTTGTCAGATGTGCCAGTGGTGCGGGACTTTCCTGACGTATTCCCGGAGGATCTGCCCGGAGTACCACCGGATAGGGAGATAGTGTTTCAGATTGATTTACTGTCAGGAGCCCAGCCCATTGCCAAAGCACCCTACCGCCTAGCCCCGTCCGAGATGATGGAGCTCATGTCACAACTGCAAGAATTTCTTGACAAAGGTTTCATTAGGCCCAGTATTTCTCCATGGGGTGCTCCATTGTTGTTTGTGAAGAAGAAGGATGGAAGCATGAGGATGTGTATAGATTACAGGGAATTGAATAAGCTGACCGTGAAGAATCGATACCCTCTACCCAGGATAGACGATCTGTTTGACCAGTTGCAAGGGGCAAGCTGGTTCTCCCGAATAGATCTCCGATCCGGATATCATCAACTGAAGGTAAGGGAGCAAGATATCCCAAAGACGGCTTTCCGAACGCGCTATGGACACTATGAGTTTCTGGTTATGTCTTTCGGGCTAACCAATGCTCCTGCGGCATTTATGGACTTAATGAATCTCGTGTGTCGCCTGATGTTGGACAGATCAGTAATAGTCTTCATTGACGATATCTTGATATACTCAAATAACGAAGGAGACCACGCTTGTCATATCAAGGAGGTGTTAGAAACATTACGAAAGGAGAAACTATATGCGAAGTTTTCTAAATGTGCATTCTGACTACGGGAGGTGCAGTTTTTAGGGCGTTATAAATTCCGAGGGAGTTATGGTTGATCCAGCAAAAGTTGAAGCAGTTACGCAATGGAATTCCCCAAGGACGCCATCCGAAATCCGTAGTTTCTTGGGATTGGCTGGCTATTATAGAAGGTTCATCAAAGATTTCTCAAAGATAGCTTCCCCACTAACAAGGTTAACGAGGAAGAACGTGGTGTTCGACTGGGGAAAAGAACAGGAAAATGCGTTTCAGGAATTGAAGGATAGACTAACCAAAGCTCCTGTACTAACCCTACCGGAGGGAGATGAAGACCTAACAGTATTCTCTGATGCCTCTTACTACGGGTTAGGCTGTGTGTTAATGCAAAGAGGAAAGGTTATAGCTTACGCGTCCAGACAACTAAAGGACACGGAGGTTAACTACCCGGTTCACGATTTGGAACTTGCCGCAGTAGTGTTCGCATTGAAGATATGGAGGCATTATTTGTATGGAACTAAGTGCACCATATTTACTGACCACAAAAGTCTAAAATATTTCTTTGAGCAGAAAGACCTAAATATGAGACAGAGGAGGTGGTTAGAGCTGATAAAGGACTACGACTGTGAAATCCATTATCACCCGGGTAAGGCAAATGTGGTAGCCGATGCCCTGAGCCGAAAGGAAGGATATGAACCAATCCAGGTGAAGGCGTGCCAACTAGTAGTGACCCCAGATGTTATGAGGTTGATAAGCGAAGCTCAAATGGACGCTTTAAAAGAGCAACAAATCAAGAAGGAAAGGATGGTGGGAAAAGTAAATGAATTGGTAGAGAACACCTTGGGTGTTAAGACCTTCCATATGGGTTCCGAGGCATGACGACTTACGAGAAAAGATTATGGATGAAGCGCACAAGACCCGCTACTCAATACACCCAGGAGCAAATAAGATGTACCACGACTTGAAGAAAGATTATTGGTGGCCTGGGATGAATAGAGTCGTGGTTGCATATGTAAATAAATGCCTAACGTGCCTACAAGTGAAGGTTGAGCACCAAAGACCTTATGGTTATGTTCAGCCATTAGAAGCACCAGAATGGAAGTGGGAACATGTTACCATGGACTTTATCACCAAATTACCACGCACGACAAAAGGCCACGACGCGATATGGGTGATAGTTGATAGACTGACTAAGAGTGCGCATTTCCTGCCAATCAAGGAAGCAATTAGTTCAGAAAAGCTTGTTGAACTGTTTATCCGAGAAATTGTGGTGTGGCATGGTATGCCTGTATCGATTGTTTCAGATAGAGATACACGGTTCACCTCAAAGTTTTAGAAAAAGTTCAATGAAGAAATGGGCACGAGGTTGCATATTAGTACCGCACACCACCCGCAGACCGATGGGCAATCAGAAAGAACGATCCAGACACCGGAAGATATGCTTCGGGCATGCGTTATCGAATTCGGTGGTAACTGGGATGATCATTTGCCACTAGCAGAGTTCTCTTATAACAACAGCTACCACGCCAGTATTAAGATGCCCCCATATGAGTTATTGTATGGTCGACGGTGCAGAACTCCTATTTGTTGGGGTGATGTCGGTCAGAAAGAGCTAGGGAGTTTGGAGGTGGTGGAAGCCACGGCAGAGAAATTGGAAACAATCAGAGCATGCATGAAGGCAGCAAAGGACAGACAAAAGTCATATGCCGATAAGAGAAGGAAACCAATAGAGTTCAGAGTTGGGGATAAAGTAATGTTGAAGGTTTCGCCATGGAAAGGGATTATTCAATTTAGAAAGAGGGGGAAGTTAAGTCCAAGATTTAACGGGCCATTCAAGATAGTGGCTCGGGTTGGGAGTGTAGCTTATAAGTTGGACCTCCCCAACGAGTTAAGTGGGATTCATCCCACCTTTCATGTCTCGTATTTAAGGAAATGTTTAGCACCGGATGAGGAAGTTGTGCCTCTAGACTACATCGAAGTGAACGAGAAGCTGAATTATGTAGAGCAACCAGTGGCTATATTGGACCAGAAGGAGAAACAATTGAGAAACAAAGTAGTCAAGCAAGTCAAAGTGCAATGGAAACACCAAAAGGGGTCAGATGCCACCTGGGAATCCGAGGAGGAAATGAAACGACAATACCCCGATCTGTTTAACGACAAGGCAGGTTTCGAGGACGTAACCTAAATAAGGGGGGAGACTTGTAACGCCCCGAAATTTCCTGAAGCGAGCCATATAATAATAATGGGCTTTTAAGGGTTAATTTAAGAAAGGAAGGCAAATTAGTGGGCTATGGACTAAATTAACCTTAATGGGCTTTGTTTTGATGGGTTTAAGGGCCCTTAATCAGCCCTTAAACATGCATGAACAGCCTCATTTCCAGCATATCAACCCTAGCCCCCAAAATTCATAGAGAGAGAAAGTAGAGAGAGAAATTAAAGAAAATTCAAGATTTGGAGCTTCAAAGGTTAAAGGATTAAAGATCTGGGTGTTGGAGCATCAAACCCTAAGAAAACAGCAACAAATCCAGGTAAGAATCGACCCCTAAACCCTTCTGTAGATCAAACCCGGATTCTAGGGTTTTGAGTTTTGAAAAGTTTCAAAGAAACATATAAAGGTCAAATTTTTACGTATGAAAACATGTAAAAAGGTTAGAAATGGTTTCATGGAAGGTAAACCAAGGATTTGGATGTAAAAAGTTAAGATTTGGGGTTAAAAACGGGCTGGTTTGTCATTTTTGTTCATCCAGCGAAACTGTTACCCAATTCAGCGAAACTGTGCACTCATCCAGGGAAACTGTGCACTCATCCAGTGAAACTAAGAGAGTTCCAGCAAAACTACAGTTTTGCTGGAGCGAAACTACAGTTTCGTTCGTAATTTCGCTAGTGCCCAGGTTGACCTATAGACTTAGCGAATCTAGGAAATTCCAATGAAAGTTGGGTGCTCATGGCAGCGAATCTGCCCAGTGAAACTGGCAGAAGTGCTGCCCAGTGAAACTGCCAGCGAAAGTCGCAGTGAATCTGACAGCGAAACTGTAAGCGAAATTGTGAAGAAAATGATGTTTTTTGTGTATTAACTTCCGTGCAGCTTGTGTATTCAGACTATAGCTTAAGTTACTTAAATTGAAGCTATTTTGCTAAGTTCAGGTGAGTTCTAGACCCCTCCTTTACCCGTTTTCAATGTTTTGGGGTGATATGCATACTAAAATACATACTTTTATGAGGACGGTTTTTAAGACCTTTTATTGAGAAAATAAAATTTTCTAAAGTAAAATGTGCCATTTAAATAGTTCAAAAATATTTTTGGGCACGCTGACCTGGCAGCCCGGCCCCAGCCAGGGGCGTTGCCCCTTAGACCCCACTAGGGGCTGCCGCCCCTAGAACCTTGCTATCAGGGGCTGCCGCCCCCGAACACCCGCTGTCCCGCGAAGGGTCAGTTATCTAGCTTATCTCTCATGATTGATGAAATGTGAATGCTTAGACTAAGAGTTTGCTTCTTATTATGTGTTAAGTGTATGTGAAAACTAAAGATATAAGTGAAACTTAAAGAACTGTTATTGGGCCCATAACGTGTACCTTGAGAAAGTAAAGCCTTGCAAGCAAATGACAGATGTGGGTTGCATTTGTTGTGCCCTCATGACAGTAAATGCTCGAACAGGCAGGTCAGTAAGGCCTGGATTAGCATGACAATAAAGGCCTGTTTGGGTATGACAGTAAGGCCTGGATGGGCGTGTCGGTAAATTCATGTGTTTATCATAGGCACCGATAGTGACAGAGAATTGACGGATAAAGAAGAGTAATAATTAACAAGTAATGATAAAGTATCGATAAAGTGATAGCCCATGTGTATCAATGTTTTGATAGATGATGACTATTTTCAACTGTTAAAGCTAATACCTCTTACAAAAGTTATTTAACAAAGTAAACCTAGAATTCACTCAGTGAAGCTGACGTTTGTATGCATATCAGTTGACAGGTGAGCGTTAGGGCTTAAGGGAAGGGGCATGGATCTGAAGCTTCTTGGCATCTAAAGACTGGCATCCCTGATGAAGAAGAATTTAAGAGTACTTTAAAGAGTTTTTAATGTTTAAAGA